>NW_021025454.1:165504-207430 GCF_004153795.1 Camellia sinensis | reverse complement strand
ATGCTGAAGCATAAACACTCACCGAGTACTCCGAGCCAAAACAAAAACTATGTTAGAAATCAATTCATGATCCTAGCTATGTCAAGAATGCCTAATGCAAGACACACAAAATGCAACTAAGATAGGCTCGGCTATTCTAAAATGTCATGTGAAATGCAATTTGATACATGTATTCAAACAGAAATTGAAATACAATGCAGTTAGTATGATGCGCCGAGCCTGGTGCATGCAAGACAGATGAATGGATGCAAGCATGCGAGCATAATGATGCTAATTGAAACATGCCCTAAAACTAACCATCGTAAGCTGGTAAATAAAAGGGAGAAAGAAATGGGGGTTAGAAGACATGCATCACACACACGCACACTTATTTACAACAGTTGTGCCCTCTCAATGGAGGGTCCAAATGAATAATACAGAACCAACTAGCTAATCTAAGCTAATCTAATTAAACTAGTTATTACACAACAGAACGAATAACAAGCTAGAGCTAACTATTACACAACTCTAACTAATTAACAAATTAACTAAGTTAGCAATTGAATAAGCATGTAAACTATATGAAATAGGCTGCCTCCAATCTACCTTGGATGACGAAGGATGCGTGCCCAGTTACCTCGTGCGAAAATCCATCGCGATGCCTCGATTTGTCTTTATTTGCAACTGGTCTTAGAACACTGTAAAAAGCTCCAGAAGGCTGAAACTCCATCATGGGAATCTGTATGAGGGATGCCGACTAGTTGTTGGCATTGGAGACCACCTACCGACCACTTTCTGTGCTGAAAACCAGAAAAAGTGGTCAGCTAGCCACTTTATCTGGTCGGCCGACCAGTTTCTGCTGCCAGACTTCAGTTTGCTGCAACAGAGAGCAAGAAAGGGGCATGGCAAAGTATTTGCAACA
Source organism: Camellia sinensis (assembly GCF_004153795.1). Classification (NCBI taxonomy): domain Eukaryota; kingdom Viridiplantae; phylum Streptophyta; class Magnoliopsida; order Ericales; family Theaceae; genus Camellia; species Camellia sinensis. The sequence continues at coordinate 206,529 of NW_021025454.1, read as the reverse complement.
CATGTATGCACAACCACCCTCCCTCTCCTTACATAAGCTCAGGGGGGGTTCTGGACCCTCAGGCCACCAATCACGCATCTCGATGCATGATGGCCGAGGAGCCAAATTGCACAATTCAATATGAAATGAATGCACACACAAACACATAAAGCTTAAAACTCCATCATGTATAGTCAAGAGTGTCGGCGACCGAGAATTGAGGCACGTTTCATCACTTCGATTATGAAACGTCCCTCGTTTTCCGTGTTTGGACTAACTCCTATTCCAAACACAATGTAACAAATAACATGGCATGGCATACACAATGTGGCTCAAGCATGCAAACATTCAATGCAATGAAACAAGCATATGAACACGATGCAAGGGACAAGCATGAAAACCTACAACTATCATACTAGTATACACAATGCTATGAACTACATGGAATACACAATGCTCATGACAACTAGTGTACACAATGCACATGGTAACTAGCATACGCTAGGCAATGGACATGGCATGCACAAATGCAATAATCAATCATGCAACCACATGGCATTCTCAATGCTATGAACAACATGGCATACTCAATGCGTAATGGACTTAAACCAAAATGGATAGGCCTCAGCCATGTCCAAATCAGTGGCCATATATGCTAAGATAGAAACTCAAAATGCTATACAAACATGCATCCATATCTGCCTAAGCTTATGGCTCAAAACACAACTCTCTAAAAGTATTGAAAGGATGAAACATGGGGTACAATAGCATATGTTCCAGCACTGAAATGGCATGCAAAATGACTTAGAATCATGCCAACAACCCATGTAATGCATGTTGAAAGGCTCAAGCGTCAAAGCTAGTGCAGTGGATTACACTAGAGGCATGCAAGATAATGCTCAAATGGCTAAACTAACCCCAAACAAACCCTATGCAGGCCAAAACAGTAGCAAAAATGAGTTGGGATGATGGCTTGGAAGGCACGAAAATGAGGCTCATGCAATGGCTCACAAATAGGGCACAAAAAGCACAACCCTCAAGAGCACTTAAAGAACGGAAAATATGGAAGTGTAACAGCCCTACATGCTCTGAAATATCATTCTCAATGATGCCAAAACATGCAAATACCTCAAGTTAAGCATGCAAGAGACCTCAAAACTCAAAGCTAGTCAAGGCTATTACACTACAAGCATGCATGACAAGCCTCAATCGACCAAGAAGCCTCAAAATAGAGCTAAGACAGACCAAAATAAGAACAAAATCATGCTAGATTGGCACACAGCTCATACAGCACACTGCTCATTCTGAACACACAGTTCATAACACAGTACTCGGTTTATTTGGCACACAGCTCATACAGCACACTGCTCATTCTGAACACACAGTTCATAACACAGTACTCGGTTTATTTGGCACACAGCTCATACAGCACACTGCTCATTCTGAACACACAGTTCATAACACAGTACTCGGTTTATTTGGCACACAGCTCATACAGCACACTGCTCATTCTGAACACACAGTTCATAACACAGTACTCGGTTTATTTGGCACACAGCTCATACAGCACACTGCTCATTCTGAACACACAGTTCATAACACAGTACTCGGTTTATTTGGCACACAGCTCATACAGCACACTGCTCATTCTGAACACACAGTTCATAACACAGTACTCGGTTTATTTGGCACACAGCTCATACAGCACACTGCTCATTCTGAACACACAGTTCATAACACAGTACTCGGTTTATTTGGCACACAGCTCATACAGCACACTGCTCATTCTGAACACACAGTTCATAACACAGTACTCGGTTTATTTGGCACACAGCTCATACAGCACACTGCTCATTCTGAACACACAGTTCATAACACAGTACTCGGTTTATTTGGCACACAGCTCATACAGCACACTGCTCATTCTGAACACACAGTTCATAACACAGTACTCGGTTTATTTGGCACACAGCTCATACAGCACACTGCTCATTCTGAACACACAGTTCATAACACAGTACTCGGTTTATTTGGCACACAGCTCATACAGCACACTGCTCATTCTGAACACACAGTTCATAACACAGTACTCGGTTTATTTGGCACACAGCTCATACAGCACACTGCTCATTCTGAACACACAGTTCATAACACAGTACTCGGTTTATTTGGCACACAGCTCATACAGCACACTGCTCATTCTGAACACACAGTTCATAACACAGTACTCGGTTTATTTGGCACACAGCTCATACAGCACACTGCTCATTCTGAACACACAGTTCATAACACAGTACTCGGTTTATTTGGCACACAGCTCATACAGCACACTGCTCATTCTGAACACACAGTTCATAACACAGTACTCGGTTTATTTGGCACACAGCTCATACAGCACACTGCTCATTCTGAACACACAGTTCATAACACAGTACTCGGTTTATTTGGCACACAGCTCATACAGCACACTGCTCATTCTGAACACACAGTTCATAACACAGTACTCGGTTTATTTGGCACACAGCTCATACAGCACACTGCTCATTCTGAACACACAGTTCATAACACAGTACTCGGTTTATTTGGCACACAGCTCATACAGCACACTGCTCATTCTGAACACACAGTTCATAACACAGTACTCGGTTTATTTGGCACACAGCTCATACAGCACACTGCTCATTCTGAACACACAGTTCATAACACAGTACTCGGTTTATTTGGCACACAGCTCATACAGCACACTGCTCATTCTGAACACACAGTTCATAACACAGTACTCGGTTTATTTGGCACACAGCTCATACAGCACACTGCTCATTCTGAACACACAGTTCATAACACAGTACTCGGTTTATTTGGCACACAGCTCATACAGCACACTGCTCATTCTGAACACACAGTTCATAACACAGTACTCGGTTTATTTGGCACACAGCTCATACAGCACACTGCTCATTCTGAACACACAGTTCATAACACAGTACTCGGTTTATTTGGCACACAGCTCATACAGCACACTGCTCATTCTGAACACACAGTTCATAACACAGTACTCGGTTTATTTGGCACACAGCTCATACAGCACACTGCTCATTCTGAACACACAGTTCATAACACAGTACTCGGTTTATTTGGCACACAGCTCATACAGCACACTGCTCATTCTGAACACACAGTTCATAACACAGTACTCGGTTTATTTGGCACACAGCTCATACAGCACACTGCTCATTCTGAACACACAGTTCATAACACAGTACTCGGTTTATTTGGCACACAGCTCATACAGCACACTGCTCATTCTGAACACACAGTTCATAACACAGTACTCGGTTTATTTGGCACACAGCTCATACAGCACACTGCTCATTCTGAACACACAGTTCATAACACAGTACTCGGTTTATTTGGCACACAGCTCATACAGCACACTGCTCATTCTGAACACACAGTTCATAACACAGTACTCGGTTTATTTGGCACACAGCTCATACAGCACACTGCTCATTCTGAACACACAGTTCATAACACAGTACTCGGTTTATTTGGCACACAGCTCATACAGCACACTGCTCATTCTGAACACACAGTTCATAACACAGTACTCGGTTTATTTGGCACACAGCTCATACAGCACACTGCTCATTCTGAACACACAGTTCATAACACAGTACTCGGTTTATTTGGCACACAGCTCATACAGCACACTGCTCATTCTGAACACACAGTTCATAACACAGTACTCGGTTTATTTGGCACACAGCTCATACAGCACACTGCTCATTCTGAACACACAGTTCATAACACAGTACTCGGTTTATTTGGCACACAGCTCATACAGCACACTGCTCATTCTGAACACACAGTTCATAACACAGTACTCGGTTTATTTGGCACACAGCTCATACAGCACACTGCTCATTCTGAACACACAGTTCATAACACAGTACTCGGTTTATTTGGCACACAGCTCATACAGCACACTGCTCATTCTGAACACACAGTTCATAACACAGTACTCGGTTTATTTGGCACACAGCTCATACAGCACACTGCTCATTCTGAACACACAGTTCATAACACAGTACTCGGTTTATTTGGCACACAGCTCATACAGCACACTGCTCATTCTGAACACACAGTTCATAACACAGTACTCGGTTTATTTGGCACACAGCTCATACAGCACACTGCTCATTCTGAACACACAGTTCATAACACAGTACTCGGTTTATTTGGCACACAGCTCATACAGCACACTGCTCATTCTGAACACACAGTTCATAACACAGTACTCGGTTTATTTGGCACACAGCTCATACAGCACACTGCTCATTCTGAACACACAGTTCATAACACAGTACTCGGTTTATTTGGCACACAGCTCATACAGCACACTGCTCATTCTGAACACACAGTTCATAACACAGTACTCGGTTTATTTGGCACACAGCTCATACAGCACACTGCTCATTCTGAACACACAGTTCATAACACAGTACTCGGTTTATTTGGCACACAGCTCATACAGCACACTGCTCATTCTGAACACACAGTTCATAACACAGTACTCGGTTTATTTGGCACACAGCTCATACAGCACACTGCTCATTCTGAACACACAGTTCATAACACAGTACTCGGTTTATTTGGCACACAGCTCATACAGCACACTGCTCATTCTGAACACACAGTTCATAACACAGTACTCGGTTTATTTGGCACACAGCTCATACAGCACACTGCTCATTCTGAACACACAGTTCATAACACAGTACTCGGTTTATTTGGCACACAGCTCATACAGCACACTGCTCATTCTGAACACACAGTTCATAACACAGTACTCGGTTTATTTGGCACACAGCTCATACAGCACACTGCTCATTCTGAACACACAGTTCATAACACAGTACTCGGTTTATTTGGCACACAGCTCATACAGCACACTGCTCATTCTGAACACACAGTTCATAACACAGTACTCGGTTTATTTGGCACACAGCTCATACAGCACACTGCTCATTCTGAACACACAGTTCATAACACAGTACTCGGTTTATTTGGCACACAGCTCATACAGCACACTGCTCATTCTGAACACACAGTTCATAACACAGTACTCGGTTTATTTGGCACACAGCTCATACAGCACACTGCTCATTCTGAACACACAGTTCATAACACAGTACTCGGTTTATTTGGCACACAGCTCATACAGCACACTGCTCATTCTGAACACACAGTTCATAACACAGTACTCGGTTTATTTGGCACACAGCTCATACAGCACACTGCTCATTCTGAACACACAGTTCATAACACAGTACTCGGTTTATTTGGCACACAGCTCATACAGCACACTGCTCATTCTGAACACACAGTTCATAACACAGTACTCGGTTTATTTGGCACACAGCTCATACAGCACACTGCTCATTCTGAACACACAGTTCATAACACAGTACTCGGTTTATTTGGCACACAGCTCATACAGCACACTGCTCATTCTGAACACACAGTTCATAACACAGTACTCGGTTTATTTGGCACACAGCTCATACAGCACACTGCTCATTCTGAACACACAGTTCATAACACAGTACTCGGTTTATTTGGCACACAGCTCATACAGCACACTGCTCATTCTGAACACACAGTTCATAACACAGTACTCGGTTTATTTGGCACACAGCTCATACAGCACACTGCTCATTCTGAACACACAGTTCATAACACAGTACTCGGTTTATTTGGCACACAGCTCATACAGCACACTGCTCATTCTGAACACACAGTTCATAACACAGTACTCGGTTTATTTGGCACACAGCTCATACAGCACACTGCTCATTCTGAACACACAGTTCATAACACAGTACTCGGTTTATTTGGCACACAGCTCATACAGCACACTGCTCATTCTGAACACACAGTTCATAACACAGTACTCGGTTTATTTGGCACACAGCTCATACAGCACACTGCTCATTCTGAACACACAGTTCATAACACAGTACTCGGTTTATTTGGCACACAGCTCATACAGCACACTGCTCATTCTGAACACACAGTTCATAACACAGTACTCGGTTTATTTGGCACACAGCTCATACAGCACACTGCTCATTCTGAACACACAGTTCATAACACAGTACTCGGTTTATTTGGCACACAGCTCATACAGCACACTGCTCATTCTGAACACACAGTTCATAACACAGTACTCGGTTTATTTGGCACACAGCTCATACAGCACACTGCTCATTCTGAACACACAGTTCATAACACAGTACTCGGTTTATTTGGCACACAGCTCATACAGCACACTGCTCATTCTGAACACACAGTTCATAACACAGTACTCGGTTTATTTGGCACACAGCTCATACAGCACACTGCTCATTCTGAACACACAGTTCATAACACAGTACTCGGTTTATTTGGCACACAGCTCATACAGCACACTGCTCATTCTGAACACACAGTTCATAACACAGTACTCGGTTTATTTGGCACACAGCTCATACAGCACACTGCTCATTCTGAACACACAGTTCATAACACAGTACTCGGTTTATTTGGCACACAGCTCATACAGCACACTGCTCATTCTGAACACACAGTTCATAACACAGTACTCGGTTTATTTGGCACACAGCTCATACAGCACACTGCTCATTCTGAACACACAGTTCATAACACAGTACTCGGTTTATTTGGCACACAGCTCATACAGCACACTGCTCATTCTGAACACACAGTTCATAACACAGTACTCGGTTTATTTGGCACACAGCTCATACAGCACACTGCTCATTCTGAACACACAGTTCATAACACAGTACTCGGTTTATTTGGCACACAGCTCATACAGCACACTGCTCATTCTGAACACACAGTTCATAACACAGTACTCGGTTTATTTGGCACACAGCTCATACAGCACACTGCTCATTCTGAACACACAGTTCATAACACAGTACTCGGTTTATTTGGCACACAGCTCATACAGCACACTGCTCATTCTGAACACACAGTTCATAACACAGTACTCGGTTTATTTGGCACACAGCTCATACAGCACACTGCTCATTCTGAACACACAGTTCATAACACAGTACTCGGTTTATTTGGCACACAGCTCATACAGCACACTGCTCATTCTGAACACACAGTTCATAACACAGTACTCGGTTTATTTGGCACACAGCTCATACAGCACACTGCTCATTCTGAACACACAGTTCATAACACAGTACTCGGTTTATTTGGCACACAGCTCATACAGCACACTGCTCATTCTGAACACACAGTTCATAACACAGTACTCGGTTTATTTGGCACACAGCTCATACAGCACACTGCTCATTCTGAACACACAGTTCATAACACAGTACTCGGTTTATTTGGCACACAGCTCATACAGCACACTGCTCATTCTGAACACACAGTTCATAACACAGTACTCGGTTTATTTGGCACACAGCTCATACAGCACACTGCTCATTCTGAACACACAGTTCATAACACAGTACTCGGTTTATTTGGCACACAGCTCATACAGCACACTGCTCATTCTGAACACACAGTTCATAACACAGTACTCGGTTTATTTGGCACACAGCTCATACAGCACACTGCTCATTCTGAACACACAGTTCATAACACAGTACTCGGTTTATTTGGCACACAGCTCATACAGCACACTGCTCATTCTGAACACACAGTTCATAACACAGTACTCGGTTTATTTGGCACACAGCTCATACAGCACACTGCTCATTCTGAACACACAGTTCATAACACAGTACTCGGTTTATTTGGCACACAGCTCATACAGCACACTGCTCATTCTGAACACACAGTTCATAACACAGTACTCGGTTTATTTGGCACACAGCTCATACAGCACACTGCTCATTCTGAACACACAGTTCATAACACAGTACTCGGTTTATTTGGCACACAGCTCATACAGCACACTGCTCATTCTGAACACACAGTTCATAACACAGTACTCGGTTTATTTGGCACACAGCTCATACAGCACACTGCTCATTCTGAACACACAGTTCATAACACAGTACTCGGTTTATTTGGCACACAGCTCATACAGCACACTGCTCATTCTGAACACACAGTTCATAACACAGTACTCGGTTTATTTGGCACACAGCTCATACAGCACACTGCTCATTCTGAACACACAGTTCATAACACAGTACTCGGTTTATTTGGCACACAGCTCATACAGCACACTGCTCATTCTGAACACACAGTTCATAACACAGTACTCGGTTTATTTGGCACACAGCTCATACAGCACACTGCTCATTCTGAACACACAGTTCATAACACAGTACTCGGTTTATTTGGCACACAGCTCATACAGCACACTGCTCATTCTGAACACACAGTTCATAACACAGTACTCGGTTTATTTGGCACACAGCTCATACAGCACACTGCTCATTCTGAACACACAGTTCATAACACAGTACTCGGTTTATTTGGCACACAGCTCATACAGCACACTGCTCATTCTGAACACACAGTTCATAACACAGTACTCGGTTTATTTGGCACACAGCTCATACAGCACACTGCTCATTCTGAACACACAGTTCATAACACAGTACTCGGTTTATTTGGCACACAGCTCATACAGCACACTGCTCATTCTGAACACACAGTTCATAACACAGTACTCGGTTTATTTGGCACACAGCTCATACAGCACACTGCTCATTCTGAACACACAGTTCATAACACAGTACTCGGTTTATTTGGCACACAGCTCATACAGCACACTGCTCATTCTGAACACACAGTTCATAACACAGTACTCGGTTTATTTGGCACACAGCTCATACAGCACACTGCTCATTCTGAACACACAGTTCATAACACAGTACTCGGTTTATTTGGCACACAGCTCATACAGCACACTGCTCATTCTGAACACACAGTTCATAACACAGTACTCGGTTTATTTGGCACACAGCTCATACAGCACACTGCTCATTCTGAACACACAGTTCATAACACAGTACTCGGTTTATTTGGCACACAGCTCATACAGCACACTGCTCATTCTGAACACACAGTTCATAACACAGTACTCGGTTTATTTGGCACACAGCTCATACAGCACACTGCTCATTCTGAACACACAGTTCATAACACAGTACTCGGTTTATTTGGCACACAGCTCATACAGCACACTGCTCATTCTGAACACACAGTTCATAACACAGTACTCGGTTTATTTGGCACACAGCTCATACAGCACACTGCTCATTCTGAACACACAGTTCATAACACAGTACTCGGTTTATTTGGCACACAGCTCATACAGCACACTGCTCATTCTGAACACACAGTTCATAACACAGTACTCGGTTTATTTGGCACACAGCTCATACAGCACACTGCTCATTCTGAACACACAGTTCATAACACAGTACTCGGTTTATTTGGCACACAGCTCATACAGCACACTGCTCATTCTGAACACACAGTTCATAACACAGTACTCGGTTTATTTGGCACACAGCTCATACAGCACACTGCTCATTCTGAACACACAGTTCATAACACAGTACTCGGTTTATTTGGCACACAGCTCATACAGCACACTGCTCATTCTGAACACACAGTTCATAACACAGTACTCGGTTTATTTGGCACACAGCTCATACAGCACACTGCTCATTCTGAACACACAGTTCATAACACAGTACTCGGTTTATTTGGCACACAGCTCATACAGCACACTGCTCATTCTGAACACACAGTTCATAACACAGTACTCGGTTTATTTGGCACACAGCTCATACAGCACACTGCTCATTCTGAACACACAGTTCATAACACAGTACTCGGTTTATTTGGCACACAGCTCATACAGCACACTGCTCATTCTGAACACACAGTTCATAACACAGTACTCGGTTTATTTGGCACACAGCTCATACAGCACACTGCTCATTCTGAACACACAGTTCATAACACAGTACTCGGTTTATTTGGCACACAGCTCATACAGCACACTGCTCATTCTGAACACACAGTTCATAACACAGTACTCGGTTTATTTGGCACACAGCTCATACAGCACACTGCTCATTCTGAACACACAGTTCATAACACAGTACTCGGTTTATTTGGCACACAGCTCATACAGCACACTGCTCATTCTGAACACACAGTTCATAACACAGTACTCGGTTTATTTGGCACACAGCTCATACAGCACACTGCTCATTCTGAACACACAGTTCATAACACAGTACTCGGTTTATTTGGCACACAGCTCATACAGCACACTGCTCATTCTGAACACACAGTTCATAACACAGTACTCGGTTTATTTGGCACACAGCTCATACAGCACACTGCTCATTCTGAACACACAGTTCATAACACAGTACTCGGTTTATTTGGCACACAGCTCATACAGCACACTGCTCATTCTGAACACACAGTTCATAACACAGTACTCGGTTTATTTGGCACACAGCTCATACAGCACACTGCTCATTCTGAACACACAGTTCATAACACAGTACTCGGTTTATTTGGCACACAGCTCATACAGCACACTGCTCATTCTGAACACACAGTTCATAACACAGTACTCGGTTTATTTGGCACACAGCTCATACAGCACACTGCTCATTCTGAACACACAGTTCATAACACAGTACTCGGTTTATTTGGCACACAGCTCATACAGCACACTGCTCATTCTGAACACACAGTTCATAACACAGTACTCGGTTTATTTGGCACACAGCTCATACAGCACACTGCTCATTCTGAACACACAGTTCATAACACAGTACTCGGTTTATTTGGCACACAGCTCATACAGCACACTGCTCATTCTGAACACACAGTTCATAACACAGTACTCGGTTTATTTGGCACACAGCTCATACAGCACACTGCTCATTCTGAACACACAGTTCATAACACAGTACTCGGTTTATTTGGCACACAGCTCATACAGCACACTGCTCATTCTGAACACACAGTTCATAACACAGTACTCGGTTTATTTGGCACACAGCTCATACAGCACACTGCTCATTCTGAACACACAGTTCATAACACAGTACTCGGTTTATTTGGCACACAGCTCATACAGCACACTGCTCATTCTGAACACACAGTTCATAACACAGTACTCGGTTTATTTGGCACACAGCTCATACAGCACACTGCTCATTCTGAACACACAGTTCATAACACAGTACTCGGTTTATTTGGCACACAGCTCATACAGCACACTGCTCATTCTGAACACACAGTTCATAACACAGTACTCGGTTTATTTGGCACACAGCTCATACAGCACACTGCTCATTCTGAACACACAGTTCATAACACAGTACTCGGTTTATTTGGCACACAGCTCATACAGCACACTGCTCATTCTGAACACACAGTTCATAACACAGTACTCGGTTTATTTGGCACACAGCTCATACAGCACACTGCTCATTCTGAACACACAGTTCATAACACAGTACTCGGTTTATTTGGCACACAGCTCATACAGCACACTGCTCATTCTGAACACACAGTTCATAACACAGTACTCGGTTTATTTGGCACACAGCTCATACAGCACACTGCTCATTCTGAACACACAGTTCATAACACAGTACTCGGTTTATTTGGCACACAGCTCATACAGCACACTGCTCATTCTGAACACACAGTTCATAACACAGTACTCGGTTTATTTGGCACACAGCTCATACAGCACACTGCTCATTCTGAACACACAGTTCATAACACAGTACTCGGTTTATTTGGCACACAGCTCATACAGCACACTGCTCATTCTGAACACACAGTTCATAACACAGTACTCGGTTTATTTGGCACACAGCTCATACAGCACACTGCTCATTCTGAACACACAGTTCATAACACAGTACTCGGTTTATTTGGCACACAGCTCATACAGCACACTGCTCATTCTGAACACACAGTTCATAACACAGTACTCGGTTTATTTGGCACACAGCTCATACAGCACACTGCTCATTCTGAACACACAGTTCATAACACAGTACTCGGTTTATTTGGCACACAGCTCATACAGCACACTGCTCATTCTGAACACACAGTTCATAACACAGTACTCGGTTTATTTGGCACACAGCTCATACAGCACACTGCTCATTCTGAACACACAGTTCATAACACAGTACTCGGTTTATTTGGCACACAGCTCATACAGCACACTGCTCATTCTGAACACACAGTTCATAACACAGTACTCGGTTTATTTGGCACACAGCTCATACAGCACACTGCTCATTCTGAACACACAGTTCATAACACAGTACTCGGTTTATTTGGCACACAGCTCATACAGCACACTGCTCATTCTGAACACACAGTTCATAACACAGTACTCGGTTTATTTGGCACACAGCTCATACAGCACACTGCTCATTCTGAACACACAGTTCATAACACAGTACTCGGTTTATTTGGCACACAGCTCATACAGCACACTGCTCATTCTGAACACACAGTTCATAACACAGTACTCGGTTTATTTGGCACACAGCTCATACAGCACACTGCTCATTCTGAACACACAGTTCATAACACAGTACTCGGTTTATTTGGCACACAGCTCATACAGCACACTGCTCATTCTGAACACACAGTTCATAACACAGTACTCGGTTTATTTGGCACACAGCTCATACAGCACACTGCTCATTCTGAACACACAGTTCATAACACAGTACTCGGTTTATTTGGCACACAGCTCATACAGCACACTGCTCATTCTGAACACACAGTTCATAACACAGTACTCGGTTTATTTGGCACACAGCTCATACAGCACACTGCTCATTCTGAACACACAGTTCATAACACAGTACTCGGTTTATTTGGCACACAGCTCATACAGCACACTGCTCATTCTGAACACACAGTTCATAACACAGTACTCGGTTTATTTGGCACACAGCTCATACAGCACACTGCTCATTCTGAACACACAGTTCATAACACAGTACTCGGTTTATTTGGCACACAGCTCATACAGCACACTGCTCATTCTGAACACACAGTTCATAACACAGTACTCGGTTTATTTGGCACACAGCTCATACAGCACACTGCTCATTCTGAACACACAGTTCATAACACAGTACTCGGTTTATTTGGCACACAGCTCATACAGCACACTGCTCATTCTGAACACACAGTTCATAACACAGTACTCGGTTTATTTGGCACACAGCTCATACAGCACACTGCTCATTCTGAACACACAGTTCATAACACAGTACTCGGTTTATTTGGCACACAGCTCATACAGCACACTGCTCATTCTGAACACACAGTTCATAACACAGTACTCGGTTTATTTGGCACACAGCTCATACAGCACACTGCTCATTCTGAACACACAGTTCATAACACAGTACTCGGTTTATTTGGCACACAGCTCATACAGCACACTGCTCATTCTGAACACACAGTTCATAACACAGTACTCGGTTTATTTGGCACACAGCTCATACAGCACACTGCTCATTCTGAACACACAGTTCATAACACAGTACTCGGTTTATTTGGCACACAGCTCATACAGCACACTGCTCATTCTGAACACACAGTTCATAACACAGTACTCGGTTTATTTGGCACACAGCTCATACAGCACACTGCTCATTCTGAACACACAGTTCATAACACAGTACTCGGTTTATTTGGCACACAGCTCATACAGCACACTGCTCATTCTGAACACACAGTTCATAACACAGTACTCGGTTTATTTGGCACACAGCTCATACAGCACACTGCTCATTCTGAACACACAGTTCATAACACAGTACTCGGTTTATTTGGCACACAGCTCATACAGCACACTGCTCATTCTGAACACACAGTTCATAACACAGTACTCGGTTTATTTGGCACACAGCTCATACAGCACACTGCTCATTCTGAACACACAGTTCATAACACAGTACTCGGTTTATTTGGCACACAGCTCATACAGCACACTGCTCATTCTGAACACACAGTTCATAACACAGTACTCGGTTTATTTGGCACACAGCTCATACAGCACACTGCTCATTCTGAACACACAGTTCATAACACAGTACTCGGTTTATTTGGCACACAGCTCATACAGCACACTGCTCATTCTGAACACACAGTTCATAACACAGTACTCGGTTTATTTGGCACACAGCTCATACAGCACACTGCTCATTCTGAACACACAGTTCATAACACAGTACTCGGTTTATTTGGCACACAGCTCATACAGCACACTGCTCATTCTGAACACACAGTTCATAACACAGTACTCGGTTTATTTGGCACACAGCTCATACAGCACACTGCTCATTCTGAACACACAGTTCATAACACAGTACTCGGTTTATTTGGCACACAGCTCATACAGCACACTGCTCATTCTGAACACACAGTTCATAACACAGTACTCGGTTTATTTGGCACACAGCTCATACAGCACACTGCTCATTCTGAACACACAGTTCATAACACAGTACTCGGTTTATTTGGCACACAGCTCATACAGCACACTGCTCATTCTGAACACACAGTTCATAACACAGTACTCGGTTTATTTGGCACACAGCTCATACAGCACACTGCTCATTCTGAACACACAGTTCATAACACAGTACTCGGTTTATTTGGCACACAGCTCATACAGCACACTGCTCATTCTGAACACACAGTTCATAACACAGTACTCGGTTTATTTGGCACACAGCTCATACAGCACACTGCTCATTCTGAACACACAGTTCATAACACAGTACTCGGTTTATTTGGCACACAGCTCATACAGCACACTGCTCATTCTGAACACACAGTTCATAACACAGTACTCGGTTTATTTGGCACACAGCTCATACAGCACACTGCTCATTCTGAACACACAGTTCATAACACAGTACTCGGTTTATTTGGCACACAGCTCATACAGCACACTGCTCATTCTGAACACACAGTTCATAACACAGTACTCGGTTTATTTGGCACACAGCTCATACAGCACACTGCTCATTCTGAACACACAGTTCATAACACAGTACTCGGTTTATTTGGCACACAGCTCATACAGCACACTGCTCATTCTGAACACACAGTTCATAACACAGTACTCGGTTTATTTGGCACACAGCTCATACAGCACACTGCTCATTCTGAACACACAGTTCATAACACAGTACTCGGTTTATTTGGCACACAGCTCATACAGCACACTGCTCATTCTGAACACACAGTTCATAACACAGTACTCGGTTTATTTGGCACACAGCTCATACAGCACACTGCTCATTCTGAACACACAGTTCATAACACAGTACTCGGTTTATTTGGCACACAGCTCATACAGCACACTGCTCATTCTGAACACACAGTTCATAACACAGTACTCGGTTTATTTGGCACACAGCTCATACAGCACACTGCTCATTCTGAACACACAGTTCATAACACAGTACTCGGTTTATTTGGCACACAGCTCATACAGCACACTGCTCATTCTGAACACACAGTTCATAACACAGTACTCGGTTTATTTGGCACACAGCTCATACAGCACACTGCTCATTCTGAACACACAGTTCATAACACAGTACTCGGTTTATTTGGCACACAGCTCATACAGCACACTGCTCATTCTGAACACACAGTTCATAACACAGTACTCGGTTTATTTGGCACACAGCTCATACAGCACACTGCTCATTCTGAACACACAGTTCATAACACAGTACTCGGTTTATTTGGCACACAGCTCATACAGCACACTGCTCATTCTGAACACACAGTTCATAACACAGTACTCGGTTTATTTGGCACACAGCTCATACAGCACACTGCTCATTCTGAACACACAGTTCATAACACAGTACTCGGTTTATTTGGCACACAGCTCATACAGCACACTGCTCATTCTGAACACACAGTTCATAACACAGTACTCGGTTTATTTGGCACACAGCTCATACAGCACACTGCTCATTCTGAACACACAGTTCATAACACAGTACTCGGTTTATTTGGCACACAGCTCATACAGCACACTGCTCATTCTGAACACACAGTTCATAACACAGTACTCGGTTTATTTGGCACACAGCTCATACAGCACACTGCTCATTCTGAACACACAGTTCATAACACAGTACTCGGTTTATTTGGCACACAGCTCATACAGCACACTGCTCATTCTGAACACACAGTTCATAACACAGTACTCGGTTTATTTGGCACACAGCTCATACAGCACACTGCTCATTCTGAACACACAGTTCATAACACAGTACTCGGTTTATTTGGCACACAGCTCATACAGCACACTGCTCATTCTGAACACACAGTTCATAACACAGTACTCGGTTTATTTGGCACACAGCTCATACAGCACACTGCTCATTCTGAACACACAGTTCATAACACAGTACTCGGTTTATTTGGCACACAGCTCATACAGCACACTGCTCATTCTGAACACACAGTTCATAACACAGTACTCGGTTTATTTGGCACACAGCTCATACAGCACACTGCTCATTCTGAACACACAGTTCATAACACAGTACTCGGTTTATTTGGCACACAGCTCATACAGCACACTGCTCATTCTGAACACACAGTTCATAACACAGTACTCGGTTTATTTGGCACACAGCTCATACAGCACACTGCTCATTCTGAACACACAGTTCATAACACAGTACTCGGTTTATTTGGCACACAGCTCATACAGCACACTGCTCATTCTGAACACACAGTTCATAACACAGTACTCGGTTTATTTGGCACACAGCTCATACAGCACACTGCTCATTCTGAACACACAGTTCATAACACAGTACTCGGTTTATTTGGCACACAGCTCATACAGCACACTGCTCATTCTGAACACACAGTTCATAACACAGTACTCGGTTTATTTGGCACACAGCTCATACAGCACACTGCTCATTCTGAACACACAGTTCATAACACAGTACTCGGTTTATTTGGCACACAGCTCATACAGCACACTGCTCATTCTGAACACACAGTTCATAACACAGTACTCGGTTTATTTGGCACACAGCTCATACAGCACACTGCTCATTCTGAACACACAGTTCATAACACAGTACTCGGTTTATTTGGCACACAGCTCATACAGCACACTGCTCATTCTGAACACACAGTTCATAACACAGTACTCGGTTTATTTGGCACACAGCTCATACAGCACACTGCTCATTCTGAACACACAGTTCATAACACAGTACTCGGTTTATTTGGCACACAGCTCATACAGCACACTGCTCATTCTGAACACACAGTTCATAACACAGTACTCGGTTTATTTGGCACACAGCTCATACAGCACACTGCTCATTCTGAACACACAGTTCATAACACAGTACTCGGTTTATTTGGCACACAGCTCATACAGCACACTGCTCATTCTGAACACACAGTTCATAACACAGTACTCGGTTTATTTGGCACACAGCTCATACAGCACACTGCTCATTCTGAACACACAGTTCATAACACAGTACTCGGTTTATTTGGCACACAGCTCATACAGCACACTGCTCATTCTGAACACACAGTTCATAACACAGTACTCGGTTTATTTGGCACACAGCTCATACAGCACACTGCTCATTCTGAACACACAGTTCATAACACAGTACTCGGTTTATTTGGCACACAGCTCATACAGCACACTGCTCATTCTGAACACACAGTTCATAACACAGTACTCGGTTTATTTGGCACACAGCTCATACAGCACACTGCTCATTCTGAACACACAGTTCATAACACAGTACTCGGTTTATTTGGCACACAGCTCATACAGCACACTGCTCATTCTGAACACACAGTTCATAACACAGTACTCGGTTTATTTGGCACACAGCTCATACAGCACACTGCTCATTCTGAACACACAGTTCATAACACAGTACTCGGTTTATTTGGCACACAGCTCATACAGCACACTGCTCATTCTGAACACACAGTTCATAACACAGTACTCGGTTTATTTGGCACACAGCTCATACAGCACACTGCTCATTCTGAACACACAGTTCATAACACAGTACTCGGTTTATTTGGCACACAGCTCATACAGCACACTGCTCATTCTGAACACACAGTTCATAACACAGTACTCGGTTTATTTGGCACACAGCTCATACAGCACACTGCTCATTCTGAACACACAGTTCATAACACAGTACTCGGTTTATTTGGCACACAGCTCATACAGCACACTGCTCATTCTGAACACACAGTTCATAACACAGTACTCGGTTTATTTGGCACACAGCTCATACAGCACACTGCTCATTCTGAACACACAGTTCATAACACAGTACTCGGTTTATTTGGCACACAGCTCATACAGCACACTGCTCATTCTGAACACACAGTTCATAACACAGTACTCGGTTTATTTGGCACACAGCTCATACAGCACACTGCTCATTCTGAACACACAGTTCATAACACAGTACTCGGTTTATTTGGCACACAGCTCATACAGCACACTGCTCATTCTGAACACACAGTTCATAACACAGTACTCGGTTTATTTGGCACACAGCTCATACAGCACACTGCTCATTCTGAACACACAGTTCATAACACAGTACTCGGTTTATTTGGCACACAGCTCATACAGCACACTGCTCATTCTGAACACACAGTTCATAACACAGTACTCGGTTTATTTGGCACACAGCTCATACAGCACACTGCTCATTCTGAACACACAGTTCATAACACAGTACTCGGTTTATTTGGCACACAGCTCATACAGCACACTGCTCATTCTGAACACACAGTTCATAACACAGTACTCGGTTTATTTGGCACACAGCTCATACAGCACACTGCTCATTCTGAACACACAGTTCATAACACAGTACTCGGTTTATTTGGCACACAGCTCATACAGCACACTGCTCATTCTGAACACACAGTTCATAACACAGTACTCGGTTTATTTGGCACACAGCTCATACAGCACACTGCTCATTCTGAACACACAGTTCATAACACAGTACTCGGTTTATTTGGCACACAGCTCATACAGCACACTGCTCATTCTGAACACACAGTTCATAACACAGTACTCGGTTTATTTGGCACACAGCTCATACAGCACACTGCTCATTCTGAACACACAGTTCATAACACAGTACTCGGTTTATTTGGCACACAGCTCATACAGCACACTGCTCATTCTGAACACACAGTTCATAACACAGTACTCGGTTTATTTGGCACACAGCTCATACAGCACACTGCTCATTCTGAACACACAGTTCATAACACAGTACTCGGTTTATTTGGCACACAGCTCATACAGCACACTGCTCATTCTGAACACACAGTTCATAACACAGTACTCGGTTTATTTGGCACACAGCTCATACAGCACACTGCTCATTCTGAACACACAGTTCATAACACAGTACTCGGTTTATTTGGCACACAGCTCATACAGCACACTGCTCATTCTGAACACACAGTTCATAACACAGTACTCGGTTTATTTGGCACACAGCTCATACAGCACACTGCTCATTCTGAACACACAGTTCATAACACAGTACTCGGTTTATTTGGCACACAGCTCATACAGCACACTGCTCATTCTGAACACACAGTTCATAACACAGTACTCGGTTTATTTGGCACACAGCTCATACAGCACACTGCTCATTCTGAACACACAGTTCATAACACAGTACTCGGTTTATTTGGCACACAGCTCATACAGCACACTGCTCATTCTGAACACACAGTTCATAACACAGTACTCGGTTTATTTGGCACACAGCTCATACAGCACACTGCTCATTCTGAACACACAGTTCATAACACAGTACTCGGTTTATTTGGCACACAGCTCATACAGCACACTGCTCATTCTGAACACACAGTTCATAACACAGTACTCGGTTTATTTGGCACACAGCTCATACAGCACACTGCTCATTCTGAACACACAGTTCATAACACAGTACTCGGTTTATTTGGCACACAGCTCATACAGCACACTGCTCATTCTGAACACACAGTTCATAACACAGTACTCGGTTTATTTGGCACACAGCTCATACAGCACACTGCTCATTCTGAACACACAGTTCATAACACAGTACTCGGTTTATTTGGCACACAGCTCATACAGCACACTGCTCATTCTGAACACACAGTTCATAACACAGTACTCGGTTTATTTGGCACACAGCTCATACAGCACACTGCTCATTCTGAACACACAGTTCATAACACAGTACTCGGTTTATTTGGCACACAGCTCATACAGCACACTGCTCATTCTGAACACACAGTTCATAACACAGTACTCGGTTTATTTGGCACACAGCTCATACAGCACACTGCTCATTCTGAACACACAGTTCATAACACAGTACTCGGTTTATTTGGCACACAGCTCATACAGCACACTGCTCATTCTGAACACACAGTTCATAACACAGTACTCGGTTTATTTGGCACACAGCTCATACAGCACACTGCTCATTCTGAACACACAGTTCATAACACAGTACTCGGTTTATTTGGCACACAGCTCATACAGCACACTGCTCATTCTGAACACACAGTTCATAACACAGTACTCGGTTTATTTGGCACACAGCTCATACAGCACACTGCTCATTCTGAACACACAGTTCATAACACAGTACTCGGTTTATTTGGCACACAGCTCATACAGCACACTGCTCATTCTGAACACACAGTTCATAACACAGTACTCGGTTTATTTGGCACACAGCTCATACAGCACACTGCTCATTCTGAACACACAGTTCATAACACAGTACTCGGTTTATTTGGCACACAGCTCATACAGCACACTGCTCATTCTGAACACACAGTTCATAACACAGTACTCGGTTTATTTGGCACACAGCTCATACAGCACACTGCTCATTCTGAACACACAGTTCATAACACAGTACTCGGTTTATTTGGCACACAGCTCATACAGCACACTGCTCATTCTGAACACACAGTTCATAACACAGTACTCGGTTTATTTGGCACACAGCTCATACAGCACACTGCTCATTCTGAACACACAGTTCATAACACAGTACTCGGTTTATTTGGCACACAGCTCATACAGCACACTGCTCATTCTGAACACACAGTTCATAACACAGTACTCGGTTTATTTGGCACACAGCTCATACAGCACACTGCTCATTCTGAACACACAGTTCATAACACAGTACTCGGTTTATTTGGCACACAGCTCATACAGCACACTGCTCATTCTGAACACACAGTTCATAACACAGTACTCGGTTTATTTGGCACACAGCTCATACAGCACACTGCTCATTCTGAACACACAGTTCATAACACAGTACTCGGTTTATTTGGCACACAGCTCATACAGCACACTGCTCATTCTGAACACACAGTTCATAACACAGTACTCGGTTTATTTGGCACACAGCTCATACAGCACACTGCTCATTCTGAACACACAGTTCATAACACAGTACTCGGTTTATTTGGCACACAGCTCATACAGCACACTGCTCATTCTGAACACACAGTTCATAACACAGTACTCGGTTTATTTGGCACACAGCTCATACAGCACACTGCTCATTCTGAACACACAGTTCATAACACAGTACTCGGTTTATTTGGCACACAGCTCATACAGCACACTGCTCATTCTGAACACACAGTTCATAACACAGTACTCGGTTTATTTGGCACACAGCTCATACAGCACACTGCTCATTCTGAACACACAGTTCATAACACAGTACTCGGTTTATTTGGCACACAGCTCATACAGCACACTGCTCATTCTGAACACACAGTTCATAACACAGTACTCGGTTTATTTGGCACACAGCTCATACAGCACACTGCTCATTCTGAACACACAGTTCATAACACAGTACTCGGTTTATTTGGCACACAGCTCATACAGCACACTGCTCATTCTGAACACACAGTTCATAACACAGTACTCGGTTTATTTGGCACACAGCTCATACAACATACTGCTCATTCTGAACACATAGTTCATAACATAGTACTCGGTTTATTTGGCACACAGCTCATACAGCACACTGCTCATTCTGAACACACAGTTCATAACACAGTACTCGGTTTATTTGGCATATAGCTCACTCTGAACGCACAGCTCATTATGAACATACGGGATGTAGTGACGAAACTTGCAGAAGTTGAAACAAACTCAGATGCTCCAAATTTTCCCACTTTTCTTTTGCTTTGCAGTCCGGAACCCATGTAGCTTCAGATAGATCCTGGTTTTACTGTTCTCACATGACTCGGGTTGAACCCTGCAGTTTTATGAAAGAAAGAAACCTATTTTGCACAAATGTAGAGAACGACACAGCACTCTGAGCACAAAACGGTTTTTTTTTTTGAAATTGAAATAAGTTCTCGACCGGGTATTGAGCCTACGATTGAACGCAGTGCACCACAACTCAACAAAGAAAAACAAAAGGTACACAACCTAAACACATCTATTGGCACTCGAAATGACTCAAAACAAGAACCAAGATGAACAAAAACACACACACAACACTCAGATGTGTTACAAAGACGAGAGACCTCTCAGTTTGCGAGGAGCCAGTTTCTTCGGGTATTATTTCCCACCATTTCTTATTTGCGATTCTCACATCACTTGGCCCTCAGGCTCTGTTTTTTTTAAAAAGTCCTTTTCTCGCTTTTTCTCTCAACGCACATCTCTCTATTCTTCAATCTCTCTGATTTTTTATCCCTCCCCTGGGTGGTTGATGGATAAACAGGAAGTTGTAGGCTCTTGCCCCTAACATTCTGCTAGATTCTCTTTCTTCCACTCACAACAGTGATCTTTCCCACAGAGGGGCTGCGACAGGATGTGCAGTAGATCCGCAGCCGACATCGGTTGACAATGCCCTTGGCCAGTCTGGATGTGATCAGACCTGTCCAGATGAGAGAATGAAGTATTTTGATCCATTCCAGTTTGTGCTTCACACTTGGCTTGATACCTCGCTGCTTAGAGGATGAGAGAGCTTTCGGCCCTTTGCCGTTAGCTTCAGTTGTGCTCTTTTCTGGCAGGTAGAATGCCCTTTCTGGGAAGTATGTTGACAATGGAGAAAAGACAGAACACCTGACTCAACTGTGCCCCTAGTTCATCATTTTGACCATTTTTTGTTTTTTGCTTTCTACTAAAACAATTTTGACCAACATGAAAGTTAGATTAATATGCTTGCCCAATTTTCTGATTCAAAATCATGCAAGTTAGGTTATGAGCACTGAAAATTTTCCTTTTTGGTCCAAGAAAATGGTCTAGTTTTGGAAAAATTGAATACTTTTTGAGAGAATTAGTCAACCTCAATAAAAATTCTCAAAAACTATTTTTGCAAATGGCCCCTGCTCAACCAACACGGAATTTACTCTTGAGATGCGTAACCTCAGATCCAAAACAATGGAAAATTGCCCCTTGTCTGGAGGACACTGCACAGCAACGGAAAGTTGTCCTTTGTTTGAATAGCATCGCAGCACACTAAACGGTAACGGAAAGTTGCCCCTTATTTGATTAGTACCGTAGCACACTGCAACCAGTTCTCATAATGAAGGTCACAACCAAACTCTTGGATACAGAAATGAGAAAGATGATCAGAACCATTACATGGACACCATCGATTTGGAAGTATTTATGGCTGGACTTCAGAATGAAGTTGCCTACGTATCCCAAACATGGGAATCAAGCCTTATGTAGTTCGGGTTAAGGTACACTCGGGTATTAACCTCTCCTTTTGCCCTCTAACTTTTGCCAAGGCCGCCTTTCTGGGTTTTCAACCTTGCGAGCTATGTTTTTCTTTTTCTTTTATTTCTTTTCTTTTCTTTTTCATCTTTTCTTTGCATTTTTCTTTATTTTTCTTCTTTTCTTTTTTCATTCTTTGCACTTTTTTTTTTTGAGCATTTGCGAATGCTAGTTTTGTGCTTTCTGACTTGGGTATTGAGTCAGTTTTATTTTGCTGTTTAGAGTCTGTCTCGTTGTTTAGAGTCAGTCGGGTCTGTCTTGTTGTATCGAGTCAGTCCTGTTGTATAGGAGTCGGGTGATTCCGAGAGTGTTACCTCAAACATCACTATCTTGCTTTGTGTTTGTCTTTTGCACCCACTGTTTTGAGTCTATTTCTCCCTTGGAGCCAGTTGCACCAGAAGATCTTAATGAAATAGCGGTGGTTTTCACGCTTTTGCGTTTGTTTCTATCTTGAACTTGTTGTGCCAGCAAACTTGAATGAAACGACAGTGCTTTTCACCTACTTTTCTGTGCCTTGAAGTCATTGCGCTGACCTAAGTTTTTCAAAACTTCTTCTAACACTGTGATGAAAAAAAAGAGGAAGGAATTCCTCGGGATTTGCAAAAATTTGATCAATTGAGAGAAAGAGAGACAAGCTAAGCCCTTAATAAATGAGATCATGTTTGTTAATGTGAGTACTGAGAAGGATCCTAGCTTGATCCAGATTGGTTCTACATTGTATTCCGCGCGAGCGATTAGTCACTTTCTTAAAAGCTTTCAAAAAAGGTTTTGCGCGTTCTTGTGAAGACCTGTGTGGAATTGCTCTTGAGATTGTGCAGCTTAGGATCGCTCTTAGCCTCGAGAATCGACCCCTTGCTTTCAAACCTTGAACTTGGTTTCAGAATGTTCAAAGGTCAATCATGATGTGAGACCTGTGTGGCCAGAAACTGTAGACATGCCCGAAGAACTCCCGGAGACCCGCGCTGCGAGGGCGCGAATTCCTTTTTGTTCTCTAGCTACTACAAGTTCGAACTCAATGTCATGGTTCTGAATCTAATCTCACAAAGTGCAATGTGAGACCGATAAATCACCAAAGAGTCCAAATCCGGCAAATCGTTTTGAAAAACTGATTTTTTTAAAGAAGTGTCAAACATGGATTGATTTTCCAAATACAGAGTCGCCACCTAAATATTTTATTTTGGGGATTTAGGAAACCCTGACTCGTGCCTAAGGCCACGTATCCGTCATCACCAAAGTTTCCTCGGCTTAGGAACTTGGGTACGAGAGGGGACGGTCATGCAATGAGCACCCCCGCTCGTCCGATCAAAAGATCGGCCTTTACTAATCATGATATTTTATTTTTGAAAACACATGTGTTCTTATTCCGGTTATTAACCTAGAATTACTATGTGATGCGCGCAGCATACAAGTATAGCCTAGATCGCCTAAGTTGGAACAAAACATTGCATGTTCGTTTGAAAACAGTTTTGAAGTTTGCTACTCGTCAGTAGGCTAAATTGGGGATTTGATGAATTGTTCCAATTCAAGCAATCTAACCTTCACCCACAGGCATTCAGGCAATTATATCAAATAAGCAGTTAGTCTCATGGCAAGCATGCTTTCATGGCAACATTAACACACATGCAGTATGCTAAAGCATAAACACTCACAGTGTACTCCAAGCCAAAACAAGGAACTAGTTAGAAATCATGCATGATCCTAGTTCATATTAAAATGGCTAATACAAAAATGCAACTCAGATAGGCTCGACTATTCTAAAATGTCATGTGAAATGCAACTTGATAACATGTTGTTGAATACTTATTCAAGCAAATGTATTAAAAATACAATGCAGTTAGTATGATGCGCCGAGCCCCGCGCATACAATACAGATGAATGGATGCACGTATGCAAGCATAAGGTATGCTAAATGAAATATGCCCTAAAACTAACCATCGTAAGCGGTTAAGTAAAAGGGAGAAAGAAATGGGGGTTGGAAGACATGCATCACACACATGCACACTTATTACAAAAATTGGCCCTCTCAACGGAGGGTCCGAATAAGAAGCTAACTAGCTAATCTAAGCTAATTAAACTAATTATTACAAAACAAAGCTAATTAACTAATCCTAGTTAACTAACTATTACAACACAAATTGAATAGTTAAACGCATTAACTAATTAGGTACAAAACCAAAGCATAAACTAGCTAAGGAAAGCAATAAATAGAGGTCCTCGGGAAGAGGAGTGCATGCATGCCCGGTCGCCTCATTCAGAAATCCAATGCGATGCCCCGATTTGTTTTTGTTTTCCTTTGTTCTCAGAACCTTGCACCAAGCTCCAAAAGGCTTGAACTCCACCTTGGGAACCTGTGGGAGGGTGGCCGACCACCTAGGGGTGTCATTAGCCATGACCGACCACCTATCTTTGTTGTAGACCAGAAAAAGTGGTCGGCCAGCTAGTTTTTCTGGTTGGCCGACCAGTTGTTGCTGCCAAACTCCAGTTTTCTGCAACAGAGAGCAAGAGAGGGTATGGCAATGTATTTGCAAGATATGTGTGCAGAACCACCCTCCCTATCATTTCATAAGCTCAAGGGAGTGTAGTTCTTGACCCTCGGGCCACCAATCACGCATCTCGATGCATGATGGCCGAGAGGCGAAGTTGCACAATTCAATATGAAATGAATGCACACATAAACACATAAATGCCTATAACTCTATTGTGTGATCAAGAGCGTCGGTGACCGAGAATTAAGACACGTTTCATCACTTCAAATATGAAACGTCCTTCGTTTCTCGTGTTTGGACTAACACCTACTCCAAACACAACGCAGCACATAACATGGCATGCACAATACTATGTAACATGGAGTATGCAAAAATGCAATGCAACACAAGCATGTAAATATGCAATACAACTTAAGCATGTAAACATGGAATGCAAGGTATGAAAAACACAATGCAACTATGTGGCATACACAATGCAAAGAATTACATAGCATACTCAATGCAATTAACAATATGGCATACTCAATGCTATATAAGATGCCATACTCAATGCGATAAACTACATGGCATACACAATGCTCAATGAACTTAAACCAAAATGGACAGACCTCAGCCATGTCCAAATCAGTGGTCATAACACCAAAACAAAGGCACAAAAGACAAGGTATGCATGCAAAATGCATTGGCCTATCAACTAGGTCTAAGAGCACAACCCTCAAGAAGGTTCAAGGAGTGACAAATGTGGAAGTGTAACAACACTAAATGCACTGAACTTAAGTAAGAAATGATGCCAAATCATTCAATCAAACACAAGTATAGCATGCAAAGGTCTTAAAGCATGAAAGCTAATAAAGAGGACTACAAAGGAGGCATGCAATACATGGAAAATATGCATGAACCAACCATGGACAGAGCTGAAATAGGCCAAAACAATGACCAAAACATGCTAAAATGGAGGCTCAAAGACCTAGGTATGCAAGCATACATACTAGGCCATAAGCAAGGTGACAATGCACAACATTCAAAGGTGACAATGCACAACATTCAAAGGCACTTAAAGCATGAAAGAAGTGGGAATATAGTCATGCTATAGGCTCTGAAATGAAGTATTAAATGATGACAAATCATCTAAATAGCTCAAAGATAGCATGCATGAGTCAACAAAACACAAGGCTAGCAAGGCCAATTGCACTACAACTATACAAAGCATCACACATATGGCAAAGGCAACCTAAAACAGTCCTAGAACATGTTAAAATGATACTAAAACATGTATGGAAGAAAGCCAAAACAAGCAAACATGAAGGGCATAAGGCATAATGCATACAAGGCAAATAAGGTGGATTACACTACACCTATTAAGACCAAGCATGGGATGACTTAACCAATAAAAATTAGAGTTATATCATGGCAAAATAACCCCAAAAACACATTGAAATGATAGCTCGCAAGCTTAGGCGTGAAGGCATACGCACTGATTCATGTTAAGGCATAAATGGGGAAACCCTCCAACATATTGAATGAGTGATAAATGCAAGTGTATGACCATGAAACATGGACTAAAATCACATAACAAATGATGCCAAATCATTCAAATAGGCCAAACAATGCATGCTAGTGGACTTGATACACAAAGCTAACAAGCTAGATTGAACCATGGCTATACAAAGCAAGTCATGCGTGACCAAAAAAATAAAAATTAGAGCTAAAGCATGTTAAAACATGGACAAAAGCTTCTTGAAGTTAAGCCTAAAGCATGCTAGAATGACATGTTAAAGCATGATGCATGTTAGGCTATTTCATGGAATTGCACTACAAGTGCAAGGAGCATGCAAAGGGTGACCAAACCAAACCCTAACAGAGGTATGACATGGTAAAACATCACCAAAAACATGCTGAAATGGACTCAAATCAAGCTAGAATGACATGCTACTTCATGAAGCATACAAGACTAGTTTATGAGATTTACACTACAAGTGTATAAGGCATGCCTGGGGTGAGAAAACCAAGTAAAAACAGTGGCATGCTATGCTAAAATAAGCCCAAATACAAGCTAAGATATGGCCAACATAAGCTTAACAAACATGCTCACACATGAGGCATATGAAGCAAGTATTCAAGACCCAAGGAGAGGGGATGACCCTCTCCTTTTTGGGACCTCAAAACACCCTTCCCACCACTAAAATTTCTCTAAGTTTCAGTGGTGAGAAGGCCAAAACAAGGTGGTCCTAAAGGCTTAAAAAGAAGGCACAAAAACAAGGCCAAACAAGGCCTAAGAGGGGGTAAACAATCCCCAACACAAAAATAACCTTAAACAAAGATCTTAAGCATACAAAATTAGAACTTTTTGTAGTCTAGATTTAAGCTTAAAACAATATGCAAGTGAGGCTAAAAACTTAAGCAAGAATGGGGGTTTAAGGAGTTAAAGGCTCATCCTTGAAGACAACCTTCAAAACCACAACTCCAGCCGGTTTTTCAAGCTTAAACCAATCCAACAACACCAAAACCAGCTCTTAAGCACCTCAGCAACTAAAGGATGGTGTTTGTGTGTGTGTTTGTGTGTTAAAGTATGATAAAACTACACTTTTAAAACACAAAAATGAAGTAAAGGGCAAGATAGACACAAGGGTGTATCTATAACTCTTAAGGCAATTTTTCTGACCCTAGAGGAGAGAGGATGAGGTTCTCTTATATAGAGAACAAAAGTGTAAGCTTCTTGAGGAAGCTAAGGGTCCAAGGCCATCCCTTCATACACGTGTATAAAAGATGGTTTCAGTGGCTTCCAGTTGTGCCAGCTGGAAGAAAATATCTCTGGAAATGAGCGGGAAAGTGCCCGGCCAGTTGAAGTGGTTGGCCAGCTACTTCTGCTGGTCGGCCAGAAGAAAAAGTGGTCGGCCACTGTGCAAAGGTGGTCTACACACTGAAAGCAAGGTGGTGGTGTGGTGGCCGACCAGAAAAGGTGGCCCAAAGACCAAGAAAACCCGTTGTCTAACCAGAAAACTGGCTGGCGAGAAGAAAAGTGGTCTCCAAGGGGAAATACTGGTCTCCCATCCTTGTATCACCCTCCAAACAAGGAAAACAAGGTTTGTACCAAAAACAAACAAAAAAAGATGCAAGACGAAAGTTCAAAAGGCAAAGCGCGTAGCCGGAAGCCTCGAAAACTAGTTTACCGGCACCAAAAGTGGTTTACGACCACAAAAGTGGTCTCCCAGACCACAGTGTCCCTCTAGGCAGAGGCAACAAGGCATGGTTCAAAAATCAAGCCAAACGGAGAACATTAAGCGGTCTCGAGACAAGGCACGCGGCCGAAGGCTCCGAAAATCGAAAACTGGTCTCCGAACGAGAAAAGCGGTCCACGACCACGAAAAGTGGTCTACGACCACAAAGAGATAGTCTACAGACCACCTCCCTCCCTCTAGGGAAGAGAAACAAGGTTCGGTCCGTAAACCGAGACAAAGCACATAGAGTTTAGAGGCCCGGAGGCAAGTCTCTCAGCCAAAACTCCAAGACCTCGAAACAAGCACGACATGCACTATCACCGAGCACTCAATCGATGATGTCTGAGTCTTAAGGTCGGTTAAAAATGGGGTGTCTACAGCTGGGCAGTTTGTAACAGTTTTATTACTGTAAAATAGTTTGAATTTGTTAGGAATATCTAACTAAAGGATGCAAAATTTGGACAGAAAATTAAATTCAATTTTGGCACAAAATTGAAATTTAATTTCATTAAGAATTTTTGAAAAAATTTAAATAAATTTTACGCCAAAAAATTAATATTTAAACCGACCCATACCTACGCCCGACACGACTCGGCTCGGTACGGCCAGACGAACGGTAGCACGCGCGCGTGTGGTGGTTTGAGCCAAGGTTTCATTTTTTCATAACTCCTCTCTTCTACAAACTTGGGATGCCCCTTGGGGCCCAACCCAAGTGTTGCCACCTAGAACTTATATACACACATAAGTTTCTAACGCGGGACAAGCCTTACAAGGAAACCCACATTTAATTCTTGAATTGTCCATTCCATGAACCCGAAAACGACGTCAAGTTCCCATTCACTCATAAATGGTTTTGACGAACCGTCTTCATCGTGTGACTTGTCATAGAAACACATCACATTTTCGGACCCACCCCAAAAGGCGTGTGGACCCCATTCAATTTTGGGCTCAAAGTTGGCCAAAAATAAGGCTATAAAAATCAATTTTCCAACAATCTCCTACATGAATGGAATTTGACAGAAAATGCAACAACATGATCTAATTACAGAGAGTATAGAAATTAGAAATATTCTGCAAATGATAGGTAGCTTTTGACTTTGAACCTTCCTTTGTGAGACACTATTGGATTTACTAGCTAACCAGTAAACATGATGTCTTCAACTGTTCAGCCGTTTGTGTAAACCAAGACAATAGATCTCACACTATATATTACCAGACACAGTTTAGTTCTCACTATTGTGTTCATTTTGGCCCTGAACAACCTGGTCTTTCATAAGTGCTCTAGAGAATTGCAGCCCTTCACAAATCTCATAGAACTGGCCCAGTTCACACTCATATAGGTGATTCTTATAAAGAGTATCCTGCTATACTCCACTAGGTATACCTAGATATAAGAATCATTAAAAGTATTACTTAACCTAAAACGTTGCAGACATTACTATTTCATCAGAGAAATGGATAGGAGTTTGACTTCCCAATGATCCTTCTGAGTCATACACAACTCGGTTGTCCCTTTGAACCTAGATCTTGGGATCTCCAGTCAACTAGGTTGGGTTTCCATTCTGGTACCTCTTATTTAATAGGCTTAAGTCCTATGCCCCTCGTTGAATTTTCAACTAGCTCTTTTGCTAACCCTTTGGTTAGTGGATCTGCTATGTTTTCTTTAGACTTCACATATTCAATGGAAATAATTCCATTAGAGAGTAGTTGTCTCACGGTGTTATATTGACGACGAATGTGTCGTGACTTACCATTATACATATGACTTTGTGCTTTACTAATTGCTGATTGACTATCACAATGTATGCATATAGCAGGCACCGGTTTTGGCCACATTGGAATATTTTCAAGGAAATGGCTAAACCATTCTACTTTTTCTCCAGCTTTATCTAAAGTTATGAATTCTAATTCCATAGTAGGCCTAGTAATGTAAGTTTGTTTGGAAGGTTTTTGTCACGACCCAAACCCGGCCCTATGGGTTTAGCACCGTAACCGGCCAGTAATCCGAGATTACCGAAGGCCTGCAGAACAGTAGAATAGTAAAACAGAGTACAGGGCATGGCGGAAGCCAAAACAGTAAATAAACAATGTCCAATGAGCTGTGGCAGTCTGTATGCAAAAAGACTTTCATACATATATACATAATCAGTATAGAACAGTATGCACAAAATGCACAATCATTCAGACTAGGGACTCAACCCTTCACATTACAGTACAGTAAGCATTCTGTCTATACAAAACAGTAAGACAGTACAGAGGAGGGAAATGTAAAACACCCCTAAGCCTTAACACGATAGGCTCGGAACCTCGCAGTGAGGCACGATAGTTGGCTTGACAAAACTGGAGTAACCCGGACGCTCCTAGCCGCGGTCTGGTGCCTGAACACCTACATATATATATGAGCAGTGAGCTAAAGCCCAGTGAATAACATAAAGCGTAAAGAGGTTAAGAATAAATGTCCTTACAGTATGAAAATAGTTCATTTAAATAGTATTTCAGTCATTCAGTCAGTACAGTCATATGTGGTACACCCATTAGCATAACAGTACAGTAAACAGTAGGTCTTAAAAGATCGAACAGCGGTGATAGCCATCAGTCAGTAAACAGTGGTGGTTCCAACAAGGGAACCGACAGAGAATTCTGTCACAGTAACAGTAAACAGTAGGTGCTAAGGATGCCACAATACAGTTCAGAATATAGGACATACATTCATTCAGTTAACAGTAATCAGTTCAGAAAATAGTACAATTCAGTTGTTCAAAAAAAAAATAATCATTTGTGAACATATCTTTACACAATCGTTACTCACAGAGTTCTGGGCTACAGTATGCTAGAGCGTGTCTCCCCAGTCGCCAACCCTACACAGTTAACAGATTGAACACACTAAGCTACACAGCTGGGAAAGATAATAACTTAATCCCTAATTTGCCTCGGTGTGTTCTACATCTACGCCCTCATGAAGATGTCTTAAACTAGGCCTAAGAGTGCCTAGAATGGGATGAGGATGCAAAGATGCACGTTTAAAAGCAGTTTCAGAAGTTTCAGAAAAACAGAGTCCCGCTCGAGCGCGGTTTTCCCCGCTCAAGCGGACATGCAATAAGGCACACGCTCGAGCGTCAACTTTCCCGCTCGAGCGTACTGTAAAAGTACTGGATGGGTGAAATCTCCGCTCGACGGACGCTCGACGCCCGCTCGATCGTGAGACACACGCCTTCGCTCGAGCGCCCAATCCTTCGCTCGAACGGACTGTAAAACGGTGCAGAGAAAATACTGGATGCTCGGATTCCACGCTCGAGCGCCACTTTCCCCGCTCGAGCGGAAGTGCAAAATCTGGGAATTCCAGATTGCACCTCCAAGCCAAAAACCAAGTTCAAAAGCATAATTTTCAATCCTCTTGGGCTAATTTCTGGAAAAACACTTGTAAACACATGGAATAACATGATTCAAAACCCAACTTTGAGAAATCAAAGCCCAAGGGTGTTTAATTCAAACCCAATTTCAAACCATTTTCAAGAACAGGATGAACATGCAAACATGCATGAATTCAAATCAATTCAAAGCTTCGATTTGATGCTCTAAGGAGCCAATTGTTTCCAAAACATGATGAAATCATGGACCATTACAGAATTATGAACTTGCATGTGACAATTGTCATGAACTCAACTCAAAATCCAACAATACTACGATGTATGCATGAATTATGCTCTATTTCAACATGCTAGAACTAATCCATGGCTCAATTCTCAATTTTGACATGAATCATGCAAGAACAAGATAAACAAGAGGGTACTTACTCTACCTTAGGTCTCCAATGCAAGACTAGGAGCTCAATTTAGCAATCTACACTTCAATTACCAAGCAATTCTTCAAGTTTCCAAGCAATTCAAGGTGAATTCACTCTAACTCCCTATTTCCCTCTCTCTAGTCGGTGATGTGCTCAAAAGAAATGGCTGAGCAAATGTTCATATCAAGTATAAGGCTCAAATGTGTGTGAGATAGTGGCCACTAAGGGTTAGTTTGGTAATTAAGTCAAACTTTACAATTTACCCAATATTTAATCTAATTTAATCATACCTAATCGGTTTTCAGATAAATACACCATAAAATCACATTAATTATGAGGATCATAGAACATCAATCAATTCCCGATTTGGCCGCCGATAAGGCCTTCAATTAGCAGTTTAAACATAAAACGTGAACAGATCAAGTAAACAATCAAACATATAGAATACAGATTAACACACACACTCGGTCAATTCAGTTCCAGTTTTCAGTCAGTCAGTTCAGTATTTTAATCAGTTCAATTATCAGTCATAATCAGTTCAGTTTGACGGTAATCAATGTTTATCGGTAAGCAGTGATGAGGGTTATTACAGTTTTCAAGATATAGCCACACCATCAAAAGTAAAGACATACCCACTAGTGGACTTTGAGTCTCTAGTATCCGATATCCAATTTGCATCACAGTATCCTTCAAGTACTGCTAGATATCTAGTATAATTAAGCCCAATGTTACGAGTAAATCGAAGATATCTTAGAACCCTTATAATTGCTTTCCAGTGTTCTACTCTTGGATTACTTATATATCTACTTAATTTACTTACTACATAGGTTATATCTGGGCAAGTGCAGTTCATCAAGTACATTAAGCTTCCAATAATTTGGGCATACTCTAATTGAGAAATATTTTCCTATACATTCTTAGAAAGAAACAAATTAACGTCCACAGGTGTTCTAGTAAGATGATCATTATCTTTGCTGAATTTGTCAAGTATTTTCTCAATGTAATTAGATTGTAACAAAGCATTTCTTTCTGACGTTTTGGTAATTTTCATACCAAGAATTACATCAGCAATGCCCATGTCCTTTATGTCAAAATGTTTATTCAATATTTTCTTGGTAGTTTTAATCATGTTATTATTACTACCTATGATGAGCATATCATCCACATAGAGCCATACAATAACATAACCTTTGTCTGTTTTTTTTTTAATATAAATACATTTGTCACACTCATTAATTTTGAATCCATTTGACATCATTGCTTTGTCAAATTTT
This sequence comes from Camellia sinensis, assembly GCF_004153795.1. NCBI lineage: Eukaryota > Viridiplantae > Streptophyta > Magnoliopsida > Ericales > Theaceae > Camellia > Camellia sinensis. Next base: position 171,880 of record NW_021025454.1, on the reverse strand, counting down.
TCATGCCATTGCTTTGGCGCTTATTTTAAACCATATAGTGATTTAACCAATTTACACACTTTCTTTTCTTTTCCTGGAACAGAAAATCCTTCTAGTTGTTCCATGTAAATTTCTTCATTTAACTCACCATTTAAGAAAGCGGATTTCACATCTATTTGATGAATTTATAGATTGTATAACGATGCAATAGCAATTAGCATTCTAATGGATGTTATTCTAGTAACCGGTAAGCATGTGCCAAAGTAATCAAGACTTTCTTTTTGTCTAAAACCTTTAACCACAAGTCTTGCCTTGTATTTATCAATTGATCCATTCGCTTTCATTTTTCTTTTGAAAATCCACTTGTACCCAAGAGGTTTACAACCTGGTGGCAAATCCACCAATTCCCAAGTGTGATTTTGCAGGATGGATTCAATTTCATTGTTTATAGCCTCTTTCCATAAAGGAGCTTAAGAACTGGACATAACCTCTTTAAAAGTTAAAGGCTCATTTTCTAATAAAAATGTTAGAAAATCTAGACCAAAAGATTTTGAGGTTCTAGCACGTTTACTACGCCTAGGTTCCTCTTCCTCATTTTGATTTATCTCTTGCTCTTGTTCTTGATCATGTTCTTGATCCTGACTAGTAATAACATCATGAGATCTTTTGTTAGTACTAATCTCTTGTCTAGTTTTATTTGGAAACACATGTTCAAAGAAAGATGCATTTCAGGATTCAATAATAGTATTCACATGCATTTTCGGAATGTTCTGATTTATGAATCAAAAACCGATATACACTACTATTCTTGGCATAATCAATGAAAATACAATCAATGGTTTTAGGACCTATCTTAGCCTTTTTAGGACTAGGAATAGCCACTTTAACCAAACACTCCCTGTAGACACCCCATTTTTGACCGTCCTCAAGACTTGGACGTCACCGTTTGAACACTCGGTGATCATCCTTGTTTGTGTTCGTCTTGAGTTCCCAGAGGCCTCAGCTGCGCGCCTTACCTCAGGATCTCTCGACTCAATCATTTTGTGTCTGGTTTTGCACCAAACACTTGTGTTTTTGCCTTAGAGGGCAGAGAATGGCTTTTGGGACATCCCCACACTCCACCGGTCGTGGCTTGAGGCCACCGGCTGTGTTTTGTTGTAATCGGCCAAATGTGATAGCCGGCCGGCCAATTTGACTACCGGTCGACCACTTTGATGGCTGGCCGGCCAAATGTGGTTTTCAACAGATATTTCTGTAGACAGCTGGTAGCTGTCATTCCAGGCCATACCCCAGCCCATGCCTGGACGTGGGACTTCTGAGGGGGCTGAAGATTGATATATTAAGCTCTCTCAAAAGAAGAGAGATACAAGAGGAAGAGGAAGAGATATACAATCTAAGGAGCAAAAAATCTCCTTCTCTCTCTACATTTTTCTGCCTCTTTCTCTAAGGTTTAGGGCTTGTTTGTGCTCAAAAGTGTATTTTCTTTGCACTTTTGCATACAAACACCTAGTTCTCTACTCCCTTTATTGAGCTGAAGTCCTTAAAGGTGATTTTTGGAGTGATTTGAAGCCTTTTCTTGGTCCAAAAGTTGCTGATTTGCTGTTGTGCTACAAGGGTAAGACATTTGTCCTTTTTTTACCCCTTTTTGCAAAGCTTTTTAGCCTATCTTGCATCTATTTTTGAGCTTATCATATAACATAGAAAAGTCTTGTTTTTGAGTGCTCTAAATAGTTTGTTAAGGGTGTTTTAAGCTTTGGGGTTGTTTGACCCCTCTTAAGGCTTGTTTGGCCTTTGTTTGGTGCCATTTCGGTTGAGCTCCGGGACCATTGTGTTTGGGCCTCCTCACCACTGAAATCTTGAGGGATTTCAGAGGTGACGATGGTGCCTTGAGGTCCTAGGAAGGAGAGGGCCACCCCTCTCCTTGTTGTCCTTGAAAAGGGCCATTTTTAGCCTCTTGAGGGAGCATATAGTTTGAGTGTGTATTGACCATGCCTTGACTGATTTTCATGCTTATTATGTCATAATATAGCATTGTTGTATGTTGGTTTTGGTACACCATGCTTGCTTAGCATACATGCCTTGTAACGCCTTGTTTTAGCCTTAACATGTCCTATGCTTTGAGCCCTTATTCAAGCATGTTTAGGCCTAGCTTTGTGAAGCTTATATGCATATTTTGATGTGCTAAGGGATTGTTTTAGGTCATTTGAGTCATTCATGTCTTGCTTTGCATAGCTACCATGCAATCCCTCTTGAATGCCTTAAGCTTTGGCCTCTCTAGCATGCATTACTTGCACTGTTTCAGTGGTTTGGAACCACTTACCATGTTATTTCAGTCCTTATAACATGCCTATATACTTGCATTTGATGCCCCTTCAATGTGTTAAAAGGTTGTTGCCTTATGCTCCATGAATGTGCCTGTTTGTATGCTTGCATATTTACACCACTTAGATGCCATCTAGGTGCATCCTTAGCTTTGTTTAGGTCTGCATTGGACCTGTTTTAAGTCCCCTTAGCCTCGTGAGGCTTGGTTAACTTAGCCTTGGTTTAAGCCTCCTTGGCTTGCCTTAAGTACTTGGACCATTATTGCATGCTTTGCTTGTTTTGATTAGTTGGTTTGGCACCTCTCTTTCATGCAATTTTAGAGCTTATAATGCATGCCATATATCCATGTTTAGCCTGTTTTAAGTGTGCTTAGAAGTTTCTTTTTGTGCCTAAGTGATGGACCATGTTTGCATGCATGCTTATATGTGCATTTGGCCTCATTTCAATAGTTATTGGCCACTGTTTTGGGCCTAGTTGAGAGCTGCCTAATTCAGTTTAAGTCCATCTTTTGCATGCTATTCAAATGTTGTTGAATTAATCCACGTTTGCATGTTTTGGTTGCATGTGTTGCATGCTTGAAATCACTTGCATTTGGCATGCATTCCCTTGGTCAAGTTGCTAGCATGTTTGCATGTCTTGCACACTTGCATGATTAGATTACATCTCGCATGCTTCATTAGCTTGCATAGTTGTGACATGCTTGTTTGCCTTGTTTTCTTAGGTTGTGTACCTAGCGTACATCGCATGTTTGCATTGCTCCCCTCCATACCATATAGCATACTAGTTTGCATGCCTAGGTTGCATTCCATCTAGCATGCATGCCTTGTCCCTTGATCTAGTGATAGGGATTGGGCCTTTGTTTGTGTGTGTGCATTGCATTTGAAATCAAAAAGCATACTTGGTCTCTTGGGCCATCATGCATGGAAATGCGCGATTGGTGGCCCGAGAATCGAGGGCCACGCTCCCTTGAGTCCCTTGCATGATAGGGAGTGTGGTTGGTGCATACATTTGCTTGAAATACATTGCCATGCCTTGTCTGCCCTCTGCTGTTGTCAAATAGGTTTCAGTAGGAAGAATTGGCCGGCCGGCAGTGTTAGGTGCCGACCGGCAAAACATGTTTGGCAAAATGCATACTTGGTCTCTTGGGCCATCATGAATGGAAATGCGCGATTGGTGGCCCGAGAATCGAGGGCCATGCTCCTTTGAGTCCCTTGCATGATAGGGAGTGTGGTTGGTGCATACATTTGCTTGAAATACATTGCCATGGCTTGTCTTCCCTCTACTGCTGTCAAACAGGTTTCAGTACGAAGAATTGGCCGGTCGGCAGTGTTGGGTGCCGACCGGCAAAACAGGTTTGGCCGAGAGCATAATGTTTAGCCGATGACCATTCTAAATGGCCGGTGATGATCTTACTCAGCCGGTAGTGTCCCACAACACTCAGAGAAACAACCTTGGGAGTTGTGCAATTTTCAAAGAAGCAAAACAGTCAAAGTAGAGGCAAACTTGTGCATGGCAGTGACTTTCCGAGCAGAGCCGAGCGCGCATTGCATTGGGCCCTCTTCCCGAGGCCGTTTACTGCTTTCATTAGATTAGTTAATTCGTTAATTAATTAATTGGTCTATAATAATTAATTAGCTTGTAGGTTAATTAATTTGTATTATTTTTTTGGTCCCTCCGAGCGAGGGTGAATTTGTAATAAGTGTGGGTGCGTGTGTGCATGTCTTCCAACCCCCCACTTCTTTCTTCCTTTTATTTACCTGCTTTTGATGGTTAGTATTAGGACATGTTTACTTTAGCATACCTTATGCTACGCATGCATGCATCATTCATCAGTATTGCATGCACCAGGCTCGGCGCATCATACTAACTGCATGAGTATTTCAAATCTAACTTGAATACATGCTACTTGTGCATTTTCACATGTCATTTATAGACTAGCCGAGCCTACTCTACTGACATTCCGTATGCGTTGCATTAGGCATTTAAACATGGACTTAGATCATGCATGATTGCTAACATGTTCTTGTTTTGGTACGGAGTACTAGGTAAGCATTTATGCTTTAGCATAGCGCATGCGTGTGAGTGTTGCCATAATAGTATGATTACCATGAGGCTAGATGCTTATGTGATATAATTGCTTGAGTGCCTGTGGGTGGAGGTTGAATTAACTAAATTGGGATAATGCATTGAAACTGTGAGTTTTAAGCCCACTAGATAGTGGCAAAACCATCTTTTCTAAAGCCCACTTGAGGGTGGCAAAACCTGCATTTCAGCCTACTTGCGAATAGCAAACCATTTTCAAAACAAGCATGAAATGTTTTGTTCCAATTTAGGTAATTTGGTCTATACTTGTTTGCTGTACGCATAATATAGTAATTCTAGGCTAATAACCGGAATAAGAACACATAATGTTTTCAAAAACGGATATCATGGTTAGTAGAGGCCGATCTTCGGATCAGGCGAGAGGGGGTGCTCATAGCTGACCTTCCCTAATCGTACACAAGCTCCCGAGCCGAGGCAACTTTGGTGATGACGGACACGTGACCTTTGGCACCGAGTCAGGGTTTCCTAAATTCCCCCATAAAAAATATTTAGGTGGCGACTCTGTATCTGGCAAAGCAGTCCATGTTTGGCACTTCTTTTCAAAAATCTATTTCTCAAAACGATTTGCCGGATTTGGACTCTTTGGTTCAGATTAAGGACCGTGACCCAAACTGAGTCCGAACTGTAGTGAGGCCCATGGGCGCATCTACAGTTTCTGGCGACTCTGCTGGGGAGTTAGAGAGCTTGACTCGAACTCGTGATATCCTGTTTTGATTTCATTTATGTGTCTCTTTGAATTGCATGTGCATTGGTGCACCTAGGACACCGTGTTTGCCATCTGCCATTCCTGAACGGTTTGCCGGAGGCTTGACTTTGTCAAAGCATGCCATAAGGTTGACCGGTTGTGGGCTCTGACAGTATGGGAACACAAACCCCGGTTTTACCGGGGCACCCTTTTCGACTATTCGACCTAGCGCATATCGAAATTCATAGTGACCATTCCAAACTAGGACAAGTTGCTCACCCGATGTTAGGTTGTTTGAAAACTGCTGCGTGCGTAGTGAAACCCTAGCTCCTGACAAAATAGGACAGGGAAACCCTACCCCAACATAGGGGTGTTTTGGCTCTTATTTGCTTGCTATGTGCTGTCAGAGTGTGTCTCTACAGGTTGTGTATATCAGTGTGCAAGTCTGAGTGTTAGGCCTGCGGGCACCAGCATCAGTATTTTAGGGCAATCAGTTCTATCTGAGGGTATTAGTTTACAGGCAGAACTTTGGGACAGAATTCAGTAAAGAGTCATATCTATTTTGGTGAAATCAGGCTGAGGTGCTGTCTATTTTCTCTTTTGCTAGGGTAGTCTTGGAACCACAGCTTCAGAAGGCTCCGATATCCCCCGGGTACATTGGACTAGTGCTGATAGACTTTGTTAGGTCAGAAATTCAATTCAAGGGCAACCAGTGTTCTTTCGCTGAGGCAAGGCAAAGAAAGGTCAGTCAGGGCTCACCGGTTCATCTGATCCATCAGTCGCTAGTCACATCACCTTTGTTCAGACTTAGCAGACCATGATGGCACAGAGTTCGAAAGAATTTGTGGCCGTGATAGTAGCATTAAATCAGGGAACTGCCATGTAAGCTGAGACCAGTATTGAAATACAACGTCCATCTGGGGCATCTGCCTCACATCCAGCTTTGGGACCCCAGCCAAACTTTGACCCACCTCCGCCAGTTGAAGATCTGCAGTGTCTGAATCCTCGAGAAAGGTTGACTCAAGCTCAGGTGCTCAGACCGCTGGTGCAGCCTAATGAGACGCTTTATTCCCTTGATGTTAATGAGCTCAATCCGACTGCAGTGAAGATTGCAAACCTTGAGAAGTAATTCAAAAGGGCACAGGGCCTTAACTCCATTCCCGACATTGAGGATGGGCACACTGAGGCTGTCGTTCGGCTCCCAGACAGATTCAAAATGCCATATATTGATCGTTTCGACGGGTCTGGAGATCCAATGGTACATATCCGACTTTTCTTGGATGTCCT
>NW_021025454.1:127683-150853 GCF_004153795.1 Camellia sinensis | reverse complement strand
ACTTCAATTCCTTTTTGGGTGATCAGAAAGCCTATCATTTTCCCTGCCGTTACGCCGAAGGTGCATTCTGCGAGTTCAGTCTCAATCTGTATTCTCTGATCCGTTGAAAGAATTTCTCTAGCATAGTGTAGTGGCCTTCTCACATATTGGACTTGACGAGCATGTCGTCCACATACACTTCAACCTCTTTGTGAATCATGTCATGCAATATAGTGGTTACTGCTCTCTGGTAAGTGGCTCTAGCATTTTTCAACCCGAATGGCATAACCCGATAGCAGTAAGTCCCCTACTGAGTGATGAATATTGTCTTCTCTCTGTCCTCAGGCCCCATGAAGATCTGATTATACCCTGAAAACCCATCCATGAACAAAAGTAGGGCATGGCCTACAATGAAGTCTACCAATTTGTAGCACTTGTGTCCTTTAACCTATTGGAGAGTGTATTCAATTCCTTTATTTACATTTTGGGAATCATTGGAGTTGTTGTATCTTGGTTTTGGAAGAATACAATTCGATTTGGACTCGTTGGGATTGTTCGTTCGTGCTTGTTTTTATTGAAAAGTTCTTTGGGAACTTGGAAAATTTATTCTGGTGTCAACACTGGTCTTCCTGGTGGTCAACACTACCTTTCTGCCTTGCTCTTAGTGTCTCTAGTGGTTTCAAGGGTCGACCCTTGTCTGCTGCTGTGTTCTGGGAGTTGCTACTGAAATAAAGGGTCGACACCACCGGTTCTAAGGGTCGACCCTTGTCTACTGCACACATTATTGTCTCAGCATTTCTTTGTAAGGGTCGACACCACTGTCCTAAAGGTCGACCCCTGTGAGCAAATTTAAGATTTTGGGTGTGGTTTGGGCCCTACGTTTTGGGGGTTTTGACTTTATTCTTTTCATTTACTTTGGGGCTATTATTCTACTACTACAAATAGGCTCCTTACACACTTGTCTCATTATTTTCTTTCCTCTCTCTTTCTCGTTTCCATCTCTACACCGTGAGTCTCCCTTCCCTCTTTCTAAACTCAACTTTTTCACTTAAATCTTTAGATCTACTCACCTAGAGCTATCTTTTCACCATGGTCCTTTGAGAAAGATTGTAAATCTCGTTAAGGGCTTCCTTTTGATCCAAGTAGCTCGTCGTTTCATCGTTGGTGATTTTTGGGTTGTCTCCTCTTCGCTTCAAGAGGTAGGGATTTCTTTGCTCCTTTTCAATACCTCGTCTATAGATAGACATGTGGTAGATTTTATTGCATAAAAACCATAATCATTATGGATTGCCGTGAAAGTCATGAAAATGGATCTAGGGTTATGTAGCTTGATTTTTTGCTCCTTTCAGATACGATAGCCCTATAGTTCGGACTCCCATGGTTCTGAATCTGATTCCACAAGTGCAATGTGAAATAGATAAACACAAATGAGTCCAAATCTGGAAAATCTTTTGGAAAATTGATTTTCAATCAAAAATGCCAAAAATGGACTATTTTGCTAGATTACAGAGTCGTTACCTAAATAATTTTTGAGAAATTTAGGAAACCCGTGACTCGTGCCAAAGGCCATTTATCCATCATCACCAAAGTGTCTTGGCTCGGGAACTTAGGTACGAGAGGGAAAGGTCATTAATTGAGTACTCCACTTACCAGATCAAAGATCGACCTCTACTAATCATGATGTGATTCTTATTTATATTATATGCTCTTGTTCCAGTTATTAGACTAACTTACTACGCGATGCACACAAGTATAGACTAATTTGCAAAAGTTGAAACACTTTCCTTCCATGTTTGTTTTTTGAAAATTGTTTTGAATAAGTGCCACTTGAAAAAGTGAACTCTTATGTACATTAATCAAATTATCTCAATTTGAGCAATTAGCCTTCATCCACAGGCATTCAAACAAGTATATCACTTAAGCATTTAGCCTCATGAAAAATATGCTTAACATGACAACAATCACACACATGCAATATGCTAAAGCAATAAATGCTCACCTCGTACTCCAAGGCAAGACAAAAGAAATAAAACAATTAGAAAAATGCATGCTCTAAGATGCAAGTGACTAATGCAACACATACAAAAATACAACTAATAGGTTCGGTTGTCTAAAATGTCATGTGAATCATTTTAATAGCATGCGGTGGTGCACATATTCGAGGGAGTAATAAATGACAATGCCGTTAAAATGATGAACCAAATCTTATGCATGTAAGACAAGCGGATGCAAACCATGGAAAATGCTAAAAGAAACCTGATGCCCTAAGCTATCCATCATAAGTGGTAAATAAAAGGGAGAAAGAAATGGGGATTGGAAGACATGCACATTATCACAATTTGCCCTCATGCAGGAGGATCCAAATAAATGTCCTAGCTAATTATTACAAATTAACTAACTATTACAATACCCAAAATAAATGAATCAACTACTTTAGTTAATTATTTATAATATATTTTTTTTTGGATAAGTAAGTCATATTATAACCAAAAAAGATAGATATACACTGAAGTTCAATACATATCCTTTGTAGGGAGAACAAACATAAACAAAGAAATAAACTACTCCCTCAAAAGAAACAAACTAAGCCTATAGACAACAAAAACACCAAGCACAACAAAGGATTCAAAATTTCCCTCTAGCACTCTTCAAGTAATGAAGTTTCGCTTTAAGTTTTCTTCTGTTATCCTCCTTTGTAGTCTCCTCATTAATGGGATCACTTGGAGATGGACCCCCTCTACTTTGTAGGCTCTTTGTTTTACACAACAACTCTTGATTTAATTCTCCATTTCCCAACTCTCCCATATCACATGATTCAAGGACATCAAAAGCATTAGATGTTGATGGGGTGAAACACTGCGTTTCTGCCTCTTTGTTTATCACTGCCGTTGAACCTTGCCCACCATCTCTCCCTTTTTTCTTCACCACTTCCCATTTGGTTGGAACTTGTATGTTAGTCTCCTTGACCCTCCACTCTTGTTTGGAAGATGGAGGGTTCAAGGTCTTTGGCTTCTGAGGACACAAATTAGTGGTATGACCAAAAGTCTTACAACCATCACACCTTTGAGGCTTCCATGGAACCTCAACTTGAATCTCATATGGGTCACCATAACCAAGATTTATTTTGAAAGATTTAGGGATTTCTTTATTTGCTGGCACTTCAATACATATTCTCGCAAACGTAAGTCTGCTTCTCTTGAACGTAGGCTCATCCAAATAAAGAGGAGTTCCCATGATGCTAGCAATGTAACCCAAACCTTCTTCAGTCCAAAGCTCCAAAGGAACATTATACAACTTCACCCACAACGGCACACTTGAAAATTCACACTTTGTTAGTTTTAGTCCAGGTTGCCATTTTTTAACAACAATCAATCTAGCCCCAACGTAATAAGGGCCATCTTCCAAAATTTTGTCTATAGCCTCTTCACTTTTTACTTTAAAAATAAAAAACCTATTATCAATGGAGACAACATCCTCAAGCAAATTTTCCCAAAGTTTCTCTGCCCAAGTTTTCACATAATGGAAAGAGAATCTTTTATCAATGAAGTATCCAACCAAGGCATTTTCCCAATGAGAAAAGCCTTTTTTTGAGATCTCTATAGGGACATTGTACATGCCATCTACTAGGTTCTCAATCTTATGGGCACCTATTTTATACTTCATTTTTGACACATTGTTAATCTCTTCTTTAAGTAAAGAGCTCCAAGCTTGTAGAGGCTTACCTAATATAGCAATTGTATCACCATCAAGGCATTCATCCTTGCCATATTGTGTGTCTTCCATATGTAGTTTAGCTAAATCTTCATTACTACAAGCTCGCACATTTTCAACACTCTTCCGTTGCTTGGTATCAATTACTTCTCTCCTTTGGTCAGCATTGGGTGAGCTAAGTTTCTTTGACATTATCATTTCATTTGCCGCCAGCGGGGAAACAATGGCCAATTTTGGCCACTGCTCAAGATCAGTTAGCACTCTAGTTGGTGTGTTCCATGCATTAGGTATTTGGTGCTGCTTTGATGATTGCTTAGTTGAGGCTTGCATTTCCACATTCATTTACAACCGTGGTGTACCAAGATTTCCACACAAACATAGACCGACACAATCACACTCGATTGAGCTATCCTCCGATTCCACATCCCTTAATCCCCTTTCGTTTTCATTCGAGAGCCTTTGCCATGGTCCCACAAAATCTCCAGATATGAGAGATTTGGGGGCTACTCGGATACGTGTAGACCTGCGGGAGAGTAAATGACAATGCCGTTAAAATGATGAACCAAATCTTATGCATGTAAGACAAGCGGATGCAAACCATGGAAAATGCTAAAAGAAACCTGATGCCCTAAGCTATCCATCATAAGTGGTAAATAAAAGGGAGAAAGAAATGGGGATTGGAAGACATGCACATTATTACAATTTGCCCTCATGCAGGAGGATCCGAATGAATGTCCTAGCTAATTATTACAAATTAACTAACTATTACAAATTAACTAACTATTACAATACCCAAAATAAATCTCTTTCTCCTTAATCATCTTGTGACTTCTCAGTGACAGAAGTTCACTTAGGCATTTTGTCGAACAGGTTGAAGGCAAGACAGCAAAGAATCGATTTTTCAAAGCTTTAGTGTATCAGTTCATGCCAAATGGGAGCTTGGAGAAGATGTGTACAGCTACCTCTCTGTATGGAAGCTTCAACCTAAACAATCTGGGTGGGGCGCAACAGCCAACCATCATGAACAAAAGCTTCTCAGCCTTGAGCAATGGCAAGGGAGAGATAGAGCCTAGTCTTCCTTTAACGAGCAAGAGTGGGTGCGTGAAGTAAGATCAGCATCGTCGGAGAAGATCGATCATGAAGCCTTTGACGTCGCTCAGCGGAATCATTTCTATCGGGTTGGTTTAATTATTTATAAGTTAGAACCAATTAATTAATTACAACACAAAATTAATTAACTAAGCTGTTACAAGTTCGAAGGAATTACACTTTATTAATTATAAGATACTAATTAACAAGCCACAAGGAGGTTATGCATGAAATGTGGATTTGCCACCCGAAAATGCCCTTGTTTGGCTGCCAGAATGATGCTGTTTTGCAGTAAAAAAGTTACACTATTTTTTACCTCAGCCTCTGCTCTGTTCTACAGGAAAAAAGGACGTTGCCTGACTAAAAAAGGTGACCGACTAGCCAGAAGAAGTGGTCGGCCGTACAGTAATGTGGCCGGTCGGCCACTAATGTTTGGTACTGCCTTGCTACAACAGACATGAAACAGAGCACAAACATAATATTTTCAGGGGATGTTTGTCCACCCTGCCTCTCTTTATCAACAAATAGATCAAAGGAGGGGTAGGCTTAATTCACAAGCCACTAATCGATGCAAACGCATTGCATGATGGTCTATAAATCAAGGGAAAAATTTAATAAATGAAGCTAAAAGACCAACAAAAACCTCTCCCTATCATGATGTTGATCAAGGGAAGTATTTGACATTGACTCTTGAACCATTTTCATCACTAACCATTATGAAACGACTCAAGACTCAATGGGTTCAATTAACGCCTGATTGAACCCAAGTTGATTTTATTATCTTGTTTCATTTTAGCCCCAATTTTATTAGCTTCTTTTAATTACCTTTCCATTCCTAGTCATTTTTGTCCAAAAATGAGCATTAAGTCCACTAATGGAGAGATGTCATGCCTTTGGTAATGAACCTCCAAAGAGATTAAACCATTAAGCACTAGGATCTTTATCTCAAGCTTAAACAACAATTGGTTGAAATGACTCTCAAGGAAATAAAAAGCCAAGAAATGAGGGAGGTTGCAAAGGTGATTAGAGGTGAACACAAGTACGGAAAGCACTAAATAAATGCTATCAACTCAAATAGGTTAGTGTCTAATGCCTAAAATACCAAACCTATGAGGACCATTACACTACAAGCCTACTATAAAAAGCATAAGTGAAACTAACACATAAAAATAGTCCTAAATTAGGCTGAAACAGTGTTGGAATTTAGGTAAAAACAACTAAAAAAAACAAGCTAAAAAATGAAGCAATTAAGCTAGCAAACAAGTCAAAAAGGGGGTGGCTAACCCCTCTATTTTTGGGACTTCAAAATAGCATTTTTAGCCTCTGAAAACCTCTAAAAATTAGTAGGAAAAATTTTAAAAAAAAAGATGGGAAACACGAGGGTAAAAGCTTAGGAAATATGGTTCAAAGAAGGGTGATTAACCCCTTTACCTTTAATAGCTTTTAACCACAAGTTTCAGCCCATAAACACAGTTGAAAAACAACCCAAAAACAGTAAGAAAAGATAGGAAAGAAGTAGTGCAAAAGAGCTAGGATGTATACCTCTTGAAGAGGGGTGACCCTTGGAGTTATAAGCCAACAATTTCACACCCTCAAGTGCTGAAATTCAAGCTCAAGAATCTCGGCAAGGAACCCTAAAAATTTGGTTTAGGAAGTGTAGAGAGAGAGTGTGTAGGTTGCAAGATAGAGAGAGAAATATTTTGGGGAATTTTACACTTCACAATTTTTCTCTAACCTAATTTTATGAGAGGGGGTCAAGTATATATAGAAAATTATGTTACTCCCTCAGAAATATCAGTATAAAAACAGCTGGTGCAGTGCATGCACCTGTGGAGACAATTAGCATAGTTGGCTAAAATATTTGTTTTGTCGAAATAAGTGGCCAGCTGGCCACTAAGGGGACGGCCGTACACTTATTTGTGGCCTGCAGGCCCTTGGGTGAAAATTGTTGTTTTGGTCAAAAAAAGGTGCAAGATTTGTAGGCTTTTGAGATTCAAAATTGAGGCTTCTTGCTGAGGAAACTGAGTATTTGCATAGCGTATAAATTCATCATTGGGTGATCAAACTGTGGCGCCCAAGTCTTAAGGCCATAAAAAATGGGGTGTCTACAAGTTGATATTTCTAATTGAAGTTGTTTAGTTGGTTGTTGTTTGGGTTAATTGGGGAGTAGTTTAACATGTTTATGTTGAGAGGGAGGAAAGCCCTAATTTAATATTGTTGACTTCATGGATTTAAAAGGGAGAAGGTTGAATAACCTTTTGTATTTTGTTAATATGGATTGTGTAATTGTGTTAATATCTAAAAGGGAGAAGTAGCCATGGTATTGGAATTGTTTGGATTAATCATGTTGAGTGGGGTTGGGTTATGACTTTGGCATCAAGGATGTGGTTTTTAATTAAATAAAGAGAATGAATTTTTAGAAAATGATTGGAGTAGTGTGGATTGGAAAACAAGGAAAATTGTTTTTTGTGGAAAGAAAATGAAATCATAACCCTTCACAAATTGATAATGACCTTGGGGTCTGATTTTGAAACCTTTATATGTTATTATTGTTATTGGACTTAAGGTCTCGTAAGAATTGGATTATTGTCTTATGTGCATTTAATACATATGCTTAGGGGTTTTGTCCTTGGTCATCGGTGGAGGACGACATTGTTGTGTTGAATAATATCGTGTATGCAGTACACTTGTGTTATTATGCATTCTAGTACGTTGAGATGGTTGGGAATGTTCACGCGCTAAGAATGAGAGGTACCATTACCTTCCAGCAAGCGCTTGGAGAATTGGCCGCGCTTAGAATGAGAGGTACTAGTACTTTCCAGTTAGCGCCTGGAGAACTTGGCAGAGGTACCATTACCTTCTAACTAGTGTCTGGTAAATTGGCAGAGGTACCATTACCTTCCAGCTTGTGTCTGGTACATTGGCATTTCGTTATGGAAAGGTGTATCCTTGGTTTATCGTACTTAAGGCAGGTAGAGCATTGTTTTGTTTCTCATATTGTCTCGGTGAATCCTTATCTATTATGAGTAGGTGATGGTTATGGTTGGGCGAGGCTGGATTGTTTTATGTGATAGTGTAGTAATCATTGTACATGTATTGATTTCGTATTCGTGTTAGGACATATATGTATGTACATAGGCGTATTGGGCGAGTTGTTGAAAGTGTTTCTTGACCATGGACTTAGGGTCAAGGGAATGTGATGAATGTATCAGAAGTGAATATATGTTTCGTATTGGGTGTAAATAATGAGAAGTAATCAGATTTTGTGAAAGAATTTTTAAAAACAACCAGTTGTGATGCTATAAATGGGAACTTTTAAAGAAAAGTGAATTGTTTGTGTTGTTGGGTAAATTGAATGATTTTAAAGAAAAGTACCTATATAAGTATATGTTTAGTATAAACCGTCACATTATGTATATGATATGATATAAAACATTCATGATCATAGCTATTTGTATGTTGTTATTGTTTAGGATCATGTTGAGATCCTTATTGGACTTTATGTTCATCCCACGTTGCTAATCCTTTTTCAGGTAAACGTCGAGAAATGTTTCAAGGTCAAGGATCTTCTTTATCTGTTGGCCATGTGGCCTTTTATTTGTGGATGGAATGCCATTGATGTAAAAGGATTAAACCCTTTCTCTTAATTTAAAAGATGTAAGCCTACGGGCAATTTATTTAATTATAACTCATGTTGCATTCATATTGTATTTGGATGAGAGAATCTTTATTCATGTGTTCTTGTAAATGTAAAGAGTTTCTGCATTTTAGCTTTGAAATTGAATCTATAATAATGGTTTGGTAATGGAATCCGAGTAATAAAAAGCGGGGTGTGACAACTTGGTATCAGAGCGAGTCGGGTTTGAATACTTTGGGCTCGTGGGGAGTGGTCTTTACCACAATGGGTTTGCTATGCTTGGTGAGGACGTTTGCAAATAGTTAGGAGAAGTGCTAGGACTTGTATGTTGCATTTATGTGAGCATGGGATTAAGTTTCTTGAATAGTACTTCACTACAAGAATTTTCACTTTTGGAGACTAAATTTTTGGTCGCCAAAAGTCAATTTTTAGTCGCCAAAGGGTTTCAGCAACTAAATTATTTGGTCGCAGCATTAGTCGTGGAAGAATTTTCGGGAAAGGTAATTGACAACTAAAATTATTTTAGTTGCCAAAATGTATTCAATTGTCGACTAAATTTTTAGTCGCCAAAAGCTTGGACATAAAATTAAATTAGTACATTTTCGGCAACCAATTTTTTTGTCGCCACAAGCTTCAGTTATTTTTAGCGACTAAACATTTAGTCGGGAAAAACATTTTTAGCTACTAAATATGTTATTCGCCTAAAGTAAATACATGTGTTTTGGCTACTAACATTTTAGTCGCCTAAAGTCAAATTTTTTTGGCTACTAAAGGTTTAGTCGCCTAAAGTCCCACATTTTTGGCTACTAAAACTTTAATCGACAAATAGTTATTGTTTTGGCTACTAAATATTTGGTCACCTATAAGTCCCACATTTTTTGCTACTAAATTTTTAGTCGGCATACGTGTTTTTAGTCTTCAGCTTTTGTTTTTAGCTACGAAATATTTTAGTCTCCAAATGTTTGATTTTCTTTTGGCTACAAAACTTTTAGTTGCCAAATGTTTGATTTTTTTTTTTGCTATAAAACTTTTAGTCGCCCAAACTATTTCCCTAATTTCTTTTTAGCTACTAATTGTTTAGTCGCCAAAAACATTATATTATGTTTTATCGTAAAATTATAATTTCTCTACAACTTGTCTATATTCCATGCAACTTGTAATACGTATATAAACAAAGTGATACGTATATTATCAATCATTCCACAATCTGCATCCGTATACAAAAAAATAAATAACTTTAAATGTCAAAGTCCATACAAACCAATTATTGTCCAAACTAAAATAATAATTCCATACAAAATATAGAATCATACAAAAATCAAAGCCCTCCATATACAAAAAATACATTTACTACCATGCGAAATGACCATTTGGTATGGTACAAATTACCATCGTAATCTGTACCACGACAAAAGTTTTTCTATAGACCATGACAAAAGGTCATATATGTATGTCGACAAAAGGTTATATATGTACCACGATAGAAGGTGATCTATGTACTAAGCTAGTCATTGTCTGTTGGTTGCCAAAAGTTTTCTGTATCAGTAAAAGTGAACTACACAAAAGTTGAGGACGACAAAAGTATTATATTAGTTCTATAGAAAAGTGAAATTTCTTCCCCATACACCAAAATGGATTATCCACAAGTCTACGCAACAAAGCCAACTACCAAAAAAATAAATAAAATAGAATTGGTTATAAAATATCAATTCAGTCAGCCATATGGAACATGTTCTAACACGCATTTAAGGTAGAACAATATAGAAATGTCTTCCTGGAAATAAAAGCATATATATATACGTAATTGTAATTGCTTCATCCTATAAATATACAAAGGCAATTATTAGAATATGTGGATGTTATTTTCATAAAGTTGTCGCTCTTTAGTCTAAGTGTTACGCGTTTTTCGATTAAGTGTAAGGCATTTTCGGAGCTAACTCCTAACCTACAGGTCTGAAATTTTTTTTGTCTGTTGTCACAGGTCCAATTTGTCATGGGAAAGCTGTCCACGATAGCCATACTGTGGCTCGGGGGCTGTTTTCAATTTTCAGCCCTGGAAAGCCCTTTTTCAACGAAGTTTAAGGTGTATTCGGCTCTAACTCCCAACCTACGGGTCTGAATTACACTCTGTTAGTTGTCAGAAGTCCTATTTGTCAAGAAGAAGCTGTCCATGAGAGCCACAAGGTGGTTCGGGGACTGTTTTAATTTTTGCCCCCAGAACGCCCCTTTTCGACTAAGTTTAAGGCATTTTCGGCTCAAACTCCAAGCCTACGGGTCCTAATTACATTATGTCTATTGTCATAGGTCTAAATTTTCATGGGGAAGCTGTTTGTGAGAGCCACAGGGTGGTTCGCGGGCTATTTTAAATTTTTGCTCCCGGAAAGCCCCTTTTCGACTAAGTTTAAGTCGTTTTCGGCTCAAACTCCAAGCCTACGAGTCCTAATTACATTCCGCCTGTTGTCAAAGGTCCTAATTGTCGTGGAGAAGGTGTCCATGAGAGCCACACAGTGGTTCGGGGGCTGTTTTGAATTTTCGCTGCGGAACGCCCTTTTTCGACTAAGTTTAAGGCGTATTCGGCTCTAACTCCAAACCTACTGGTTTGAATTACATTCTGTAATTTGTCACTAGTCCTATTTGTTAAGGGGAAGCTCTTTGTGAGAGCCACATGGTGGTTCAGGGGCTGTTCTGAATTTTTGCCTCTGTAACACCCTTTTAAGACTAAGTTTAAGTGGTTTTATGATTAAACTCCAACCTACGGGTCCTAGTTACATTCCGTCTATCATCATAGGTCCTAATTGTCGTAGGGAAGCTATCCATGAGAGCCACACGGTGGTTCGGGGGCTATTTTAAATTTTTGCCCCTGGAACGCCATTTTTCGATTAAGTTTCAGGCGTTTTCGGCACAAACTCGAAGCCTACGGGTCCTAATTATATTCCGTCTATTGTCACATATCCTAATTGTCATGGGGAAGCTGTCCGTGAGAGCCACACTGTGGTTCGGGGGCTGTTTTGAATTTTCGCCCCCTGAACGCCCTTTTTCGACTAAGTTTAAGTTGTATTCGGCTCTAACTCGTAACCTACGAGTCCTAATTACATTACGTCTGTTGTCATAGGTCATAATTATCATGAAGAAGCTGTTCGTGAGAGCCACACTATGGTTCAGGGGTTGTTTTGAATTTTTGTCACTGGAACGCCCTTTTTCATGTAAGTTTAAGGCGTTTTTGGCTCAAACTCCAAGCCTACAGGTCCTAATTACATTCAGTCAGTTGTCACAGTTCCTAAATGTTATGGGGAAGCTATCCGTGAGTGCCATAGCGTGGTTCGTGGGCTGTTTTTAATTTTTGCACCCGGAATGCCCTTTTTTGACTAAGTTTAAGGCGTCCTCAGCTCAAACTCCAAGCCTACGGGTCCTAATTACATTCCACCTTTTGTCATAGATTGCAATTGTCATGGGGAGCTGTCCGTGGGAGCCAGAGGGTGGTTCGCGGGCGGTTTTGAATTTTCACCTCCAAAATGCCCTTTTCTACTAAGTTTAAGGTGTTTTCAGCTCAAACTCCAAGCCTACGGGCCCATAATACATTCTGTTTGTTGTCACAAGTCGTAATTGTCATGGGGAAGCTATCCGTGAGAGCCACACTATCATTCGGGGGATGTTTTGAATTTTTGCCCTCGGAATGCCCTTTTTCGACTAAGTTTAAAGCGTATTTGGCTCTAGATCCCAAACTACGGGTCTGAATTACATTCCGTTAGTTGCCACAAGTCCTATTTGTCAAGGAGAAGCTTTCTGTGAGAGTCACACTATGGTTCAGGGGCTGTTTTGAACTTTCGGCCCTGGAACGCCCTTTTGGGACTAAGTTTAAGGCGTATTTGGCTCAAACTACCAAACTACGGGTCCGAATGACATTCCGTCAGTTGTCACAAGTCCAATTTGTCAAGGGGAAGTTGTCCGTGAGAGCCACACAGTGTTTCGGGGATTGTTTTGAATTTTCGCCCTCGGAACGCCTTCTGTCGACTAAGTTTAAGGCGTATTCGGCTCAAACTCCGAGCCTACGGGTCCTAATTTATTTCCGTCTGTTGTGATAGTTTATAATTGCCATGGAGAAGCTATCTGTAGAGCCACACGGTGGTTCGGCGGTTGTTTTGAATTTTCACCTCAAGAACGCCCTTTTTTGACGAAGTTTAAGGCATTTTCGGCTCAAACTCCAAGCCTACGGGTCAAAATTATATTTTGATATTGTCACAGGTTGTAATTGTCATGGGGAAGCTGTCCGTGAGTTCCACATGGTGGTTCGGCAGCTGTTTTGAATTTTCTCCCCCAAACCTGGGTATGACCGGCTGTGGCCCACAGGGACTTAGCCCATGGCACATGTAAGCCAAAACATGAACCCAAAATCACAAAGAATAAATTTGACGATTGGCCAAAAATAAATATAAAAAAACCCCAAACTAGTGACAAGTTACAATGATAAAATGGTAAAACCAGCGATAACCAACTTTCGAAAATATATGCTAAATGGAACACAAACCGCCCATAAAATAAAATAATTCTAAACAAAATCGAACCACAATGTATGCATAAAAATAACATAACAAGCTAAAACAAAATAATGAATGTCCTAGAGGTCCATGCAATTGAGTCCCCAGTACGCCACGAGTCCACTCTAAGTCCTTCTAACACCGAGCAATGATAAGTAACTAAGTCAGCTGATTGTTAACTGAGTAGCAACATGGATAGTATATACAGTTTTGAAAACAGGGATCAATTCCAAAATAAGATATATATCGCAGAAACTAGATTGGCATACATTTTTGATAAAGATAATCTGTTTCAAAAAGAAGATTCCACAGTTCAATAGTTAAAAATACTTATGTCTCTCAAGAACATGATAAATGACATTTTCCACTTAAAATAGATTACAACATGAACGCCAATAATTTTTTGGGTACCAAGAATAATAAGTAACATGCCACACAGTTCTTAAGGAAATAAGCTCGTTGGATCCAATATCGAACCAAGAGTTATCCTCGGGGTGGCAAACCGGGCCTTTTCTCTAAGATGATCCAATTGAATGCCATCTAGCCCAACTCAGGTCTTTTCCTTACAATCGTTGAGCATTGGAGTCATCACGGCCCAACCCGGATCTTTTCCCTAGTGGCTAGAGTCACCACACATAGTAGAATAATTTCCCTGGACTAAATATACAGATGGTCCCGATAATCAATACAATTAAGTTTCGCAAAACATGGTAGTTCACCATTATAAACATGAGACCATAACAAATAGTTTACAGTATGCCAAGTTTACACATGTTTCAGAAATAATTTAATTCAACTGATAATATAATAATTTATCAAAACAGTTTAGTCCTGAAACAATTATTTAATTTTCAAACAGTTCAGGGTAGGGGAACATTTATAAAAGTATGTAGCATGAAACTACTCACCTGAAAATGAAATAATACAATCCTTGAATAGAGTATGAAAGTCTAACTAGTGCCCTAAACCAAGTATGAAAACTACATGTCACTACTAATTTAAAAATACTAAAGAATAAGAACTAAGTAACCCCAAACTAAAGCGGCTAACACGGCTCAACCCAACTCACCGTTACTCTGAAATATTACCTGAGCTCATGTTCTTCATGGTCTAATATCACCTAAGACATGGGTTCAAATCGAAACTTAATTAAAAGTAACTTTAAAATAAAACAAAATTTCAAACAAGCTTTCCCAATCTATTCGCTAACTTTGAAAATCACAAAACCCACTCCACACTGTTTGAAAAATTCCAAAACCCTCCAAATATCAACTAATATATCCTAAGTTTCAAACCCAATTGGTTTTACTTGATTTGCTAATCAAAATAATTATTTACAATTAATTATGCCCAAACAGGTTGTTTTCTGCAGCACTTTAAAGAAATTAATGGTTCTCTTAGTATACACAAGCAATCAATGCAAGGCCAAAAATGTAAGAAACTAGACTTGTAACCGGTTCTAACAATGTTGATTTGATAATTTTTGGATTTATACCCAAAGAGAACGACACTTCCCAAGTTACTGTTGTACCCTAGTTTCTTGACAGATTTGAATGCACCAGTTAATATATATTTTGACTCCCAAAAATTATGGGAAAATTCTGATATGCAATTCAATATGTAATTAATCTATTGTAAAAATTTCAGTTCAAAATTCATCCATTTGATATGGTTTCTTGATTTTCAAAGTTTGTGATTCTGTGCAAAATTCTTATCCAACAACTTTAGCTCCTTATTTCGCTTTAAAATTTTGCATGATAATAATATACACAAAACACTAACCCAATCAGCCAAACCGTTCCTTTTTCTTCCAACAACTCACAACACCCACATGCACCATAACTATGTAAACAACAAACTATAATAGAACAAGAATAAATTGATTGTTACCTTCGAGTTGTTGAGCCACAAAGTTGTTGGAAATCTCTCTCTCTCTCTCTCTCTCTCCCCCGTGGCTTCTATATGTTGAAAGTGTTGTGAAAAACAATTATAATAAAAGTTAGGGTTTTTGTTAGGAAAACTAGGGTTGCTTTATATATATCTAAACAAAACTCTAAATAATTATCCTTTGTTTTATATTATCATTTTTTTTCAATAATAAATCTTACCTCCAAATTAAAGACTTTCACCATAAATTTATTTTAGGTTTTAAAATTAATTAATAGACCCTCCAACAATACTTAATTTGTACTTTAGGATTCACAATCAAAATATTTGAGATTGTAAAATGATTATTACATAATTATTTATTTGATTTGTATATTCAGGTTTCCACAGTATTCGGCTCTAACTCCCAACCTACGGGCCCTAATGACATTCCATCTATTGTCATAGGTCGTAATTGTCATGGGAAAGCTGTCCATGAGAGTCACACGGTGGTTCAAGGGCCATTTTGAGTTTTTACCCCCGGAACGCCTTTTTTCGACTAAGTTTAAGGCATTTTCGGCTCAAACTCCAAGCCTACGGGTCATAATTACATTCCGTCTGTTGTCACAGATCCTAATTGTAATGGTCGTAATTGTCATGGGAAAGCTGTCCATGAGAGCCACACGGTGGTTCAAGGGCCATTTTGAATTTTTACCCCCAGAACGCCTTTTTTCGACTAAGTTTAAGGCATTTTCGGCTCAAACTCCAAGCCTACGGCTCGTAATTACATTCCGTCTGTTGTCACAGATCCTAATTGTCATGGGGAAGTTGTCCGTGAGAGCCATAGGATGGTTCATGGGCTGTTTTTAATTTTCGGCCCCGGAACGCCCTTTGTCGTCTAAGTTTAAGGCGTTTAAAGCTCAAACTACAAGCCTACGAGTCCTAATTACATTCCGTCTATTGTCACAGATCGTAATTTTCATGGGGAAGCTATCTGTGAGAGCCACACGGTGGTTCAGAGGCATATTTAAATTTCGCCCCGCAACGTCCTTTTTCGATTAAGTTTAAAGTGTATTCGGCTCAAACTTCGAGCCTACGGATCCTAATTAGATTTCGTCTATTGTGACAGGTCTTAGTTGTCATGGGGATGCTGTCCGTGAGAGCCATAGGGTGGTTCAGAGGCTGTTTTGAATTTTACCCCTCAGAACGCCCTTATTTGACAAAGTTTAAGGCATTTTCGGCTCAAACTCCAAGCCTATGAGTCCTAATTACATTTCGTCTGTTGTCACAGGTTGTAATTGTGATTGGGAAGCTGTCCGTGAAAGCGACATGGTGGTTTGGGGGTGTTTTGAATTTTCACCCCCGGAACGACGTTTTTTGACTAAGTTTAGGGCGTATTCGGCTCAAACTCCAAGCCGATGGGTCCTAATCACATTCCATCAAATGTCACAGGTCATAATTTTCATGGGGAAGCGGTCCGTGAGAACCACACGGTGGTTTGGGGGCAGTTTTGAATTTTCGCTTCCAGAACGCCCTTTTTCAATTAAGTTTAAGGTGTATTCGGCTCTAATTCCCAACCTACGGGTCCGAATTACATTCCGTTAATTGTCATAAGTCCTATTTGTCAAGGGAAAACTGTCCATGAGAGCCATACGGTGGTTTGGGGGCTGTTTCGAATTTTCAACCTCGGAATGCCCTTTTTTGATTAAGTTTAACGCGTATTCGGCTCAAACTACGAGAGTACGAGTCCTAATTACATTTCGTCTATTGACATAGGCCCTAATTATCATGGGGAAGCTATTCATGAGAGCCACATGGTGGTTCAATGACTGTTTTAAATTTTGCCCCTAGAATGCCATTTTTCGAATAAGTTTGAGGCATATTCGACTCAAACGCCAAGCCTACGGGTCCTAATTACATTCGTTCTATTGTCACAGGTTGTAATTGTCATGGGGAAGCTATCCACGAGAGCCACACGCTGGTTCGAGGGCTATTTGGAATTTTTGCAGCCAGAAAGCCCTTTTTCATTGGCTCTAACTCCAAACCTATGGATTTGAATTAAATTCCATCAGTTGTCATAAGTCCTATTTTTCAAGGGAAGGCTATCTGTGAGAGTGACATGGTGGTTCAGGGGTTGCTTTGAATTTTTGGCCTCGGAACGCCTTTTTGCGACTATGTTTAAGGCGTATTCATCTCTAACTGCCAAACTACTGGTCCAAATTACATTCCGTCAATTGTCACAAGTCCTATTTGTCGAGAGGAAGGTGTTCGAGAGAGCCACATGGTGGTTCGGGTATTGTTTTGAATTTTTGCCCCCGGAACACCCTTTGTTGACGAAGTTTAAGGCATATTCGGCACAAACTCTGACCCTATGGGTCCTAATTACATTCCGTCAATTTTCACAAGTCCTAATTGTCATGGGGAAGCTGTCATGAGAGCCACACGAGGGTGCAGAGGTTGTTTTGAATTTTCGCCCCTGAAACACCCTTTTCCGACTAAGTTTGAGGCATATTTGGCTCTAACTCCCAACCTACGGGTCCAAATTATATTCTGTCAGTTGTCAGAAGTCCTATTTGTCAAGGGGAAGCTATTCGTGAGAGCCACATGGTGGTTCGAGGGCTGTTTTGAAGTTTTGAATCTGAAACACCTTTTTACGGCTATATTTAAGGCGTATTTGGCTCTAACTCCCAAATTACGGGTTCAAATTACATTCCGTCAATTGTCAGAAGTCCTATTTTTTAAGAGGAAGCTGTCAGTGACGCCCACATGGTGGTTGGGGGACTGTTTTGAATTTTTACCCCCGTAATGCCCTTTTTCGACTACGTTTAAGGCTTTGTCGGCTCAAACGCCATGCCTGCGAGTTCTAATTACATTCCGTCTGTTTTCACGGTTCGTAATTGTCATAGGGAAGTTTTCCGTGAGAGCCACACGGTCGTTTGGGGGCTGTTTTGAATTTTTGCCCCCAGAACGCCCTTATTCGAATAAATTTATGACATTTTTAGCTCAAACTCCAAGTCTACGTCTCCTAATTGCATTTTGCCTATTGTCATAGGTCGTAAGTGTGTTGGGGAATCTGTTCGTGAGAGCCACACAGTAGGTTGGTGGCTATTTTAAATTTTTACCCATGAAACGCCATTTTTCGACCAAGTTTAAGGCGTATTCTGGTCAAACTCCAAGCCTACGGATCCTAATTACATTCCGTTTGTTGTCAAAGGTCATAATTTTCATGGAGAAGTTGTCTGTGAGAGTGACATGGTGGTTCGGGGCTGTTTTGAATTTTCGCCTCCGGAATGCCCTTTTTTGATTAAGTTTACGGCGTTTACAGCTCAAACTCCAAGCATATGGGCCCTAATTACATTCCGTCTGTTGTCATAGGTCCTAATTGTCAGGACGAAACTGTATGTGGGAGCCACATGGTGGTTCAGCGGCAGTTTTTAATTTTCGCCCCCAAAACGCCATTTTTCGACTAAGTTTAAGGCATATTCGACTCTAATTCCCAACCTAGGGGTCCTAATCACATTCCATCTATTGGCACAGGTTGTAATTTTCATGGGGAAGTGGTCCGTGAGAGCCACACGGTGGTTCAGGGATTGTTTTGAATTTTTGCCCCTGGAACGCCCTTTTCCGACTAAGTTTACAGCGTTTTCGGCTCAAACTCCAACCCTATAGGTCCTAATTACATTCCGTCTATTATTACAGGTCCTAATTGTCATGGGGAAGCTATCTGTGATAGCCATAATATGGCTCACCGGTTGTTTTGAATTTTTGACCCTGGAATGCCCTTTTTCGACAAAGTTTAAGGCGTTTAAGGCTCAAACTACAAGCCTACGGGTCCTAATTACATTATGTCTATTGTCACACATTGTAATTGTTATAAGGAAGCTGTCTGTGAGAGCTACACGGTGGTTTGGGGGCTTATTTGAATTTTTGGCCTCGGAACACCCTTTTTTGATCAAGTTTAAGGCGTTTTTGGCTCAAACTCCAAGCCTACGGGTCCTATGTGCATTCTGTCTGTCGTCACTAGTCCTAATTATCATGGGGAAGCTGTCTGTACGAGCCACATGGTGGTTTGGGGGATGTTTTGAATTTTTTCCCCCAAACGCCCTTTTTCGATTAAGTTTATGGCGTTTTTGGCTCAAACTCCAAGCGTATGGGTCCAAATTACATTCCGTCGGTTCACGGGCTGTGTTAAATTTTTGCCCTCGGAACGCCCTTTTTTAACTAAGTTTAAGGTGTCTTCGGCTCAAACTCCAAACCTACAGGTCCTAATTACATTCCATCTTTTGTCACAGGTTGTAATTGTCATGGGAAAGCTGTCCATAAGAGCCACAGGGTGGTTCACGGGTTGTTTTGAATTTTCACCACTGGAACGTCCATTTTCGACAAAGTTTAAGGCATTCTCAGCTCAAACACCAAGCCTGTGGCTCCTAATTACATTCCTTCTAATGTCACAGGTTGTAATTCTCATGGAGAAGCTGTCTGTGACAGCAACGCGGTGGTTCGGGGGGTGTTTCGAATTTTTTCCCCTGGAATGCCACTTTTCGCCTGAGTTTAAGGCTTATTTGGCTCTAACTCCCAACCTATGGCTCTGACTTATAATCTGTTAGTTGTCATAAGTCCTATTTGTAAAGGGAAAGGTGTCTGTGAGAGTCACAGGGTGGTTTAGGGGCTGTTTTTAATTTTGGGCTCCGGAACGCCCCATTGTGACAAAGTTTATGGCGTATTCGGCTCTAACTCCCAAACTACTTGTCCAAATTACATTCTGTCAGTTGTCACAAGTCCTATTTGTCAAGGGGAAGCTGTCCGTGAGAGCCACACAGTGGTTTGGGGACTGTTTTGAATTTTCGCCAGCAGAACGTCCTCTATCGACTAAGTTTAAGGCGTATTCGGCTCAAACTCCGATCCTACGTGTCCTATTTAAATTATGTCTATTGTCACAGGTCATAATTGTCATGCGGAAGCTGTTCGTGAGAGCTATATGGTGGTTTGGGGGTAGTTTTGAATTTTCACCCTCGGAACGCCCTTTTTCGGCTAAGTGTAAGGTGTTTTCGGCTCAAACTCCAAGCCTACGGGTCCTAATTACATTCTGTCTGTTGTCATAGGACCTAATTGTCATGGGGAAGTTGTTCGTGAGAGCCATAGGGTGGTTCGTGGGCAGTTTTTAATTTTTGCACTTGGAATGTCCTTTGTCGACTAAGTTTAAAGCGTTTAAGGCTCAAACTGGAAGCCTACGGGTCCTAATTACAATCCGTCTATTGTCACAGGTCGTAATTTTCATGGGGCAGCTATACGTGAGAGCCACACGGTGGTTCGGGGGCTTATTTAAATTTTTGCCCCCGCAATGCTATTTTTCAATTAAGTTTAAGACATATTCAGCTCAAACTCCGAGCCTGTGGATCCTAATTACATTCCGTCTATTGTCATAGGTCCTAGTTGTCTTGGAGAAGCTGTCCGTGAGAGCCACACAGTGGTTCGGGGGCTGTTTTGCATTTTCGCCCATGGAACGCCCTTTTTTGACTAAGTTTAAGGTGTTTTCTGCTCAAACTCCAAGCCTACAGGTCCTAATTACATTCCATCTATTGTCATAGGTCATAATTATCATGGGGAAGCTATCTGTGAGAGTCACACGGTGGTTCAGGGGTTGTTTTGAATTTTCGTCCCCGGAATGCCTTTTTTCGACTAAGTTTAAGGCATATTCGGCTCAAACTCCAAGCCTACGGGTCCTAATTACATTCCATCAATTGTCACAGGTTATAGTTTTCATAGGGAAGCTATCCACGAGAGCGACACAGTGGTTCGGGGGTGTAACGCCCTCAAAATAATAACATTAAACCCATCAATAAAGACATGAATTGGCAATAAAGATAAACATTCTTCTATTCATCAGAGTAGTTCCTTACAAAAGTATTACATGTTAACGACAAAAGAAAATGCCCTACGGGCTTACAACTTTCCAAGTCAACACTTGGTTACAACAAAAGAGTGCTAACTCATTTACAGTTTAAGCCCTTGGCTTGAGATTATATGTAATACATCAAAATTAAAACAACAAAAGAATCCGCCTGCCTCTAGCCTCCCAAGCTACGTCCTTGGAGGTGGCATGCTACCTACACCTGAAAATGATATTCCCATATAGGGTGAGCCACAGCCCAGTAGAAATATACTAAACCAACCATGAACAATGACTAAAAGATTAGCAATTGATAGATGGCCAACACTGATACGTCCACATAAATCACGTTTTATGTCATACGACTTATGAGTCCAAGTTACTTTTCATTTTCCCTTTTTCAATAGATAAGCATGATAGCTCCATCATCATTTCAACCGATATGTATAACAACTATATCCCACATTCACAGATAAGCCTATAAGCTACATCCACATTTCACAAAGATAGGCATATTAGCCCCATCTTCACTTCTCTAGACAAGCATAAGAGTTGTATCTACACTTCTCAAAGATAAGCATATGAGCTCTATCTTCATTTCTCTAGACAAGCATATGAGCTGTGTCTACGGAGTTCATCCCCTATCTTCTCCCAACACTATCCGGTTTAGAGGTACATCCCCCATCTTCCCCTAAACCGCGGAGTACATCCCCCATCTCCTCCTCTACACATAACGTATACAAACACATTGGTTCTATATACTATCATCGAATACATACAGTTAATGTATTCTATCAACCGTCAAATTCCATGACACATTCCATTGATTAGTTTTCGTTTACCTAATCATCATGCATTGTCAACAAGAATCACGACTATCCTCCACCGATAGCCCAAAGCAGTTATTTCTAAACAGAAAATAAATGCACAAATGGATATTCAATCAACATTTCATTTCGGTGAGTGATAAATAGTTCAACTACACCCTTTAACCCCATACATTCCCATTCTCAACCATTCTATTTCATTTCTTCATTTCTCACGATTAATTAACCCAATTAATCAAACAATGTAATTAGGGCATTTTCCATAATTAACAATACAACCCTTAAGGTCCCATTTTCATCAATGATTTAACATTTATTCCATTTCTCTATGCCAAACATGCATCTAGGTTTATTATAAATAAAAACCAAACTTTTGTAAAATTACACAAAAGCCCCCAAACTTTCACAAAATTACCAAACCAACCCCAACATCTCAAAATACCAAAATTTAAAGACAAAATCCATAGAGAGAAGTAGGATATCCCTACCTCAAATCTGAAGCCCCAAGGGAGAAGATGACAAAACCCAACGTGCTCCAAAACCCGAAATTTTCAGATTAAAAAGTAGCCCTCATCACTATATAAAAAACAAAAGCAAATATTATAAATAAACATAAAAGATAAAAATAAAAAACGACGCCCAATTAGTACCCATTAATAGGTGTCTGAAACGGGTTAGATTGGGTACATCACAAATAACATAATTTAAAAATAAACATCACAGTCATCCACATAGATGATATAAAACTGTGAAAAAGAATCTGGTGACAAAAAAACATTTTTTAAAAATATTTTCATAAATCTCATGCATTGGATGTTGGTCAAGAAAGGTCTTGAACAAGCATGAATTTGAACCATACAAAAATCAATAAAACCCCCTTTGGCTTTTGGTTTCTGTTAATGGTATGTTGTGAACAAGCTATCAAATAGTACTTACCTTTTAGCCCTAGTAAATAAATTATCACCAAATAAATTTAGCAGCTCACTCGAAATATTAGAAAGATCAGCAGAGATATGAAGAAAGCTAAATGGACTAACAGGAGTTCTACCTCATAAAGTTCCAACTTACAATTTGCATCAGAGTACAAGCTAGCCAACCAAAAAAAAAAAGGGAGACAAAAGAAAAGAAAATAAAAAGTTCACCAAGACAACATACTACAGTAAAAATGGGAATCTAGTTTTCTACCATACCTGTTGTAACGCCCTCAAAATAATAACATTAAACCCGTCGAATAAACATGCATTGATATATAAAAGTTCCACATTCTTCCATTTATCAGAGTTTCATTACAAAAAGTATTACATGTTAACGACAAAAGCAAATGCCCTAAAGGCTTACAGCTTTCCAAGTTAACACTTGGTTACAACAAAAGAGTACTAACTCATTTACACATTAAGCCCTTGGCTTGAATTTACATGTAATACATCAAAAGTAAAACGACAAAAGTATGTCCGCCTCTAGCCTCCCAAGCTATGTCCTTGGAGGTGGCATGCTACCTGTACCTGAAAATGATATTCCCATATAGGGTGAGCCACAGCCCAGTAGAAATACACTAAACCAACCATCCTAAAACCCAAAATTACCCAATATCAATGTTAAATCAAAATGACCAATAGTTTATGTCAAAGACCATAAA
>NW_021025454.1:96891-121231 GCF_004153795.1 Camellia sinensis | reverse complement strand
CCCGCTCGAGCGGACAGGTCAAAATCTGGGCAACTAGTTTTGGTTTCTAAACTCAACCAACCTGTAACAAACCTGACCAACACATCCCAAAACTCGAATACAAGGAATTAAATGATGAACACCAGATATATGCAACAACCAACACCATGGAACCTAAGTCCAAAATACAACAACCAAATGGGGAAAACCGGGATCGCTATATTAGTATTAATGTTGTGATGTCATTACATTATTTTTCTTTATACTAATTTCAATTAGTTATTTAATAGAAGTTATAATAGTCAATTTTTTTTATATTTAATATTAGTTATTTCATTTTTTTTCTTCAATCTTAATTTTTTTTTAATTGTGATTATGTTTTTATTAATTTTTTTTAATTCAGTTTACAACAATCAAGACTATCCTCCACCGATAGCCCAAAGTAGTTATTTCTAAACAGAAAATAAATGCACCAAATGGATATATAATCAACATTCCAACTAGGTGAGTGATAAATTAATCCAACTACACCCTTTAATCCCATATCTTTCCAAATCAATTCCTCATTTCTCATAATTAATTATGCAAATTAATTAACCAATGTAATTAGGGCATTTTCCATAATTTACATTACAACCCTTAGGTTCCATTTTCATTAATGTCTTAACATTAATTTCACATTTTCCATGCCAAATATGCATCTAGGTTTTATATAGTTAAAACCCCAACTCTTGTAAATTTGCACAAAAGCCCCCAAACTTTCACAAAATTACCAAACCAACCCCAACATCTCAAAATACTAAAATTGAAGGACAAAGCTCATAAAGAGGAGTAGGATATCCCTACCTCGAAGTTAGAGCTCGGATGGAGAAGAGACCAAAAACCAAAGTGCTCCAAAGACCAAGATTTTCAGATCAAAACGACACCCTCGACGATCAACACAACTTTTACAAAAGCCGAAGAGAAGGAGGACACTCTAACTAGATCAAACCTTAGAGAGAAGGGAGTATCTAGAGAGAGAGGCTCTCAAAAATGGTTTTTAGAAAAAGTAGGAGAGAGAAAGAAAAACAAAAAGTGATTTGAAATCACCCAACGGATAACTCATATACGTATGACCCGCTCGAGCGGAGAACACGACGTGCACCCAACAGGCTTTATGTCATACGCTCGAGCGCAATAAGGCCCGCTCGAGCGCCAAGACACAAGAATAAAGCACTTCCGCTCGAGCGTGAAAACCAGTCCGCTCGAGCGCAAATTTCCACCTCCCAGAACTTACACCTAGAAAGTACTACCCGCTCGAGCGCCAACAAATCCACTCGAGCGCCACCGCTCGAGCGCATAAATCACATCTGCAGAAGTTTTGCAGGAACCCGAAATACTGGAGGTGTGCAATACCCGCTCGAGCGCAAGAAGACCCGCTCGAGCGCAAGAAGACCCGCTCGAGCGGAACGCCCAAAGACTGAACAACAAGGAATTGAAACCAAGGCCTAACCAACCTGTAACAACCCTGTTCAAAACATCCTAAAACTCAATCATGTGGAATTAAAGGACACAACAAGATAGATACCACTACCAACTTCACGGAACCGAGTCCGGAATACAACAGAACAGTAAAGGGATAACCGGGATCGCTATATTACCTACATTGAACTATGCTTTATCCATTGATGTTATTTGGTTGTTGAGGTTTTTCTAATATGAATTTTAGGGGTTTGATGGAAATTCTATGTGAAGTGTACGGTAGAAGCACTAGTAATTGTGATGGGGATTAGAGGTAGTGGGGCTTGGAAGTGGTACATTTGGTTGTGGAGGTTTGGATATGGTGTACACCAAATGCTTGATGAAAGTCTCAAGTAGCTGAGCAAATGAGTGACTTTGGTAGGTAGAGTCACTACAAAAATTTTAGGTTTTAAAGACCAAAATTTTGGAATAAAATTATTTTTTGGGATTAAATAATTTTGTTGCGAAAAGTGTCGTCATTATATTTTAGCAACAAAAATTAGACATTAATAATGAATTATTATCCTTTTGGGCAAATTTTTTGTCTCAAAAAATAAACTATTTTGAAACCAAATTATTTTGTTCTTGAAAGTCTATTTATTAGTAACATTTTTTAAATTTTGTCGCTAAAAGTCTTATTTTTGACTTTTTTAGACGACTTTTTAGCGATTATTCTCGTGACGATGGAAACTGGTCTTTAAATGTCTTTTGCAACAAAATTTTTACTTTTAGAGACCAAAACATTTGGTCTCTAAAACTCTTATATGTTGTAATGAGGGGATATGAAATTTAGTGAGAGTAAAATAGGCATTTTTACAAAATTAATTAGTGAATTAAGAATAATATGTTAGTTGACTTAATGGTTATGGGGGCAATCCATAATGTGACTTTAAATTTTATAGAGGGGTATGTAATTTTTAAAAGGTCGGTGACACTAATGTAATTGAACCAAACCTTAGGTGGTGTCAATGTAATTTATTACTTTTTCTTTTTGTCTTTTTTCTTTTATTTATTTATTTATAAAGTATGTTATTATTTTCATATTTTCAAAAATAAATGATTTGTAAATAAAAAATTTATAAAGAAAACACACTAAAAATGATGTATGAATGGTATTTTGAATGTTACGAGAACAATAGGGTGTGAATATTTTACTTAAAAATGAAGAGACCATAACAAAACACATCATTCTATATTCTATATTCTATATGAAAGCTTTATATAGAAAATATATTTTGAAAAATGAAGGCATTGCTACAGTGCAGTACCAAGGCACTACCACTAACCTCAATAAAATAAATAAACCAAACCAAATCAAGCCTTTAAGTCCCATCAAATAGGGTCGGCAACCTCAATAAAATAAATAATAATAATAAAAAAAAAGATAGGCTTGAATAAAGGTGTGATTATTACCACTGATCCAGTGGTGTTTGGGTTGAAAGTGGAAGCCAGTTCTGTGGATGTGGTTCAGTTCAAGGGGAGGAGGAAGGGACTGGTACTCCCTATACACCTTGTGGGAAGCTTACACGCTGCCATTAATGTTGACTATGATCATCATCATCATCATCACAACAACCCCATTATACCATATCAAACCTTCCAAACCCCAAACAAACTTCAATGCCTCCATTGGGTTTTGACTGAGTGAGAATAAAAAAATAATAAAAGGAACAGTATATATCACATAAAAAAACAGAAAAACAACAGTGGAAATCGAGAAGAAGTTGGGATATAGAGAGATTGAGAGAGGATTTGGTTTTATCCATCTTAAAAATAAAAATCAAAAATCAAAAAGAGGGAGGATTTGATTTGAAAGCAATGGTGCCACAGACACTAATTACTATATTAATTATTGTATCAACATATATTATAGTATTATAACTTCAAAATTGTAGATCTCATCTATTATATAAATTATAAAAATTCAAAACTAATAAAATTATGCTATATAATCTGTTTCTATATCAATTAGTATATCCGTTTGTGCATATATAACTTTATTTATTCATTTGAAAGAGACTGAAGGAGTTAGGAAACTAAACTAAAGGATAGGAATAAATTTGGATAATTTTCACATTGACCGGGGGTGGTTTCATTTTATCTTATTTATTTTTTTATTGTTTATTTTTGATGAATTAATAATAACTCGTTTTAGAGTTTGAATGATTTTGAATGTCTTAATTTTGCAATTTTATCCAGAGTCCCTCACAGTTTAAAGGCAAACAAATGTTTTTCAAATTTTAAAATAATAATTTTTGTTAGACAGTTTGGAATTTAAAAAAAATAAAAATTGCATAGCTTTTTTATTTTATTTTTTTATTTTTAACACTAAATTGAGTTGTTGACTTTATATATGAAGAAATGTATGTTAGGACTCTGAGAAATAATAACTTATGAAAAATGTTAGGTCAGTTTGTCATAAAAGTTACTAATGTTTGAATTTATGATGTGCATTCTATCTAAAACTTACTTATTATCGTGATTATGTTATGAATGTAACCGCTTATGTGATAAATCTTAGAAACTATTTTAGTGAGAAAAGTTATGATTTGTAGTGGTTTTGTTACAAAACATTATAGTTACATTATGTATGTTATGATATATGCATAACACTTTACCATCATTAATACAATAAAAATTTACATAAATTTCATTAATATCTAATCATTTTACAAATGTCACATGAAGTGATAATTAAAAGGGACACTTTTTTCATAAATCCCTTTTTACTTACTTATATTCCATTTAGTCCACATTATTTTCTTATATTCCAATAAGTTTCATTGGTGACATAATTACAAAAATACTCCTAATAATATTCACATTTACAGTGCGAATGTTCCGTGATGTGAATATTCACACCGTCAATATGAATATGCACACCGTCAATGTGAATATTCATATTGTCAATGTGAATGTTCACACTATCAATGTGAACATTCACACGTCAATGTGAATATTCACATTTTAAAATATGAATGTTCACATCACTAAATTGTTAACCATTCAAAAAATATTTATAAGGATATAAATGTTCATAAAATACTTTAAATATGAGAATTAGGATTTGGTAGATCAAATGTTCAAATAATAGGATTTATTGGAATATAAGAATATCATATGTACTAATTGGAATACAAACGTTTGAAAATGATTTTCTAATAAGTTTTCCGAATTAAAATGTGATAAAAAATAGTTGGCAAGTGTGACATTATATTAGTGCTTAATTTCTCCAAATTTTAAAATGTATCTTATTTTTGAATTTGGTCTAAAAAAGAAAAACAAAACCGCCTTTGCATGAGAAAAGTTAGGGATCATGAAAAAACTTTCATGAAAACGATCATGAAAGATTTATGACTCTTGGATTACCTTGATTAGTATGTAGTGCTTTATTTTAAGTGTAATCCAAGAGTCATAAATCTTTCATGATCATTTTCATGAAATTTTTTTCATAATACCTAGTATTGCTCCCTTTGCATTTGTTCAAAAACCTCTTATGATTCTGTGTCACTTGTTGCATCAAGAATAACTTCCCCTTCTAAACCTTCATCATTCTTTGGCTGAAGAATTTTAAGATCTTGCATTCTCTATTGGTTTACGTGAATTGGGTATTGAATAAGAGCCGTTGTCACCTTTCCTTTTTCCTTTGACATCGAATCGGTTGTGCTAGAATTTATGTTATACGGACTCTTCAAAATAAATTAAATACTCGTGTCGGATACCCGACACTCGGACAAGGGTGTGAGATATGTGTCCGATACTTTCCATTAAACTTTTCTCATATATTTGTATTTAACATTATCTTACATGTATCATTTGTTGTGTAATTGCTATAAAACACATTTTTGATGTTGTATGTTACATATGGTACCATTTTATATCATATAATAGATTAAAAATATAAAAATATGACCTCTTTTTGCTGAGTCCTCGTACCCTTAAATGTGAGATTTTATGAGTCCGACCTCTCGATATCCACCCATATTCGACACTCGTACCCGAGTCCATGTAACATAGGCTAGAATCATTGGCAGAGAATGCCCTCTTGTCACTCCTTCATTCCTTAGTAACTTCCTTCATGAGGAATGCCCGAAACCATCTCCATTGAAGAAATAATCTTCTGGATATATACATATATATTTCTTCTCATGAAGGTGTTGGGGGGTTTTACCCCAAGTGTCGACTAATTTGTGAGTACATGTACTCCATTGTTTTACATATATCAAATTGGATAATAAAAAAGTTGGTTGTCTTAGCTTTTATTGAGAATTTGGTGAGAAAATAAAAGAAACAGAGATAATGAGATTTCTTCGGATGATTAATTAGGTGAGTTATGGTGAAAAATAAAAAGAAATTGTGAGAAACTCAAATCATACCAAACTTAAATTTTGTCTCTCACCACAGAAGTGGTGAGATTTAGTGAGAAATCAAAATGACACTTTTAATCATATTCCATCCAAACAAAAATGAAAGAAACCACAATCATTTCTTCTTTTTTCTCTCATAAATGAGAAATTTAATTTTTTTTTAATCTCCAAATCTGAATGGAATGTTGACTTTTATAGTTTTTATTGACTTTTTTAAGTTCAAAAGTTGACTTTAAACTGGTGCCAAACACCAATGGTGATTTTTTTCTTTTTAATTTAAAATTTTTTTTTTGTTTTTTTTTGTTGGGTTAGGGTTTGTTAGTGGTGATTGAGAGATTGAAACTAGACCCTACAACGAGAGGAATCAATGAGAATGTTCATCTTTAAATTGCACAATCGATAATCAGTGGTGATGCCAAGAATTTTTATAGATGAGATCACTCCGCAAGCTTAAGTTCTGTAAATTTTATATAAATTAAAAAAAAAAACTATATAATATTTACTTGGCTTGATTTCCAATTTTCAAAAAAGTTCAATTTTTTTATTTTTCCGTATTTTGTTGTTTTTAGAATTTTTTTCCTTCTTATTTTAGTCTCTCTTTTTTTAAAAAAAAATAAAATAAAATTGAAATGTGCGTAACCTAGATATATCTAAAAATTAAAATATTTATAAAAAAATCTATAAAAAAATTCAATAAATAAAAAATAATATATATATATTAAATTTTTGTATTTTTTGTATTTAGTAAATTTTTAAAATATTTTTTTACAAATATTTTACTTTTAAAATGTATCTAGATTGGGAGAATTTAAAAATTAACAGAATTGCTTAAAATAATTAAAAAAATAAAAAAACTTAAAAGCTCAAAAATTATTTTTAAAACTGTTAAACTGTTAACCAAACAAAGTGATTTAAACTTTCCAAACAATAGGTGTCTAATCACTACAAAAAATTCAGGCTTTTGTGACGGCAAAATGCCGTCGCTAATATTCCTAATATCGTCCCAAAAATTTTTTAGCGACGGCAAATGACTTTTAGCGATGGCAAAGAGGGAGTCACAACAGAGGGCGTTGCAAAAACTTTTTAGCGACGGCATCGTGCCGTCGGTTTTTTTTTGCGACGGCAATTGTTGCTTTTTGCGACGGCATTTTACCGTCGCCTATAATATGTAAAAAAGTGAGACCTTTTGCGACGGCACTGTTTTACCATTGCTAAAAGTCTTATTTGAGATCCCAAGTAATGCTGTCGCGAATTGTGTTTTTTTTAGACGGTGTGGTGCCGTCGC
Source organism: Camellia sinensis (assembly GCF_004153795.1). Taxonomy (NCBI): domain Eukaryota; kingdom Viridiplantae; phylum Streptophyta; class Magnoliopsida; order Ericales; family Theaceae; genus Camellia; species Camellia sinensis. The sequence goes on along the minus strand of NW_021025454.1, from coordinate 114,100 downwards.
AAAAAAAATAAAATTAAAATTACCTTCTTTTTTTTTGCGACGATGTGGTGCCGAAAAAATAACTGCAATATAATTATTAAAAATATTAAAATTACCTGTATTATATGAAAAATAATTGAAAAATAAACCAATAATTGCATAACAATATAAAAATTCTTAAATAGAAATAACAATTTCTTCATAATAAAAACATTCTTGCATCCATAATTACACATCAACAAAATTACCTCACTACATAGAAATAACAATTTATCCATAATAAAAATATTCTTGCATCCATAATTATATAATAGTTGTTAGTTAAAATGCCTAGTATGATTCACTTTTTTCAATTCCAATGCACTAGGCATATGATTAGGCATTTTGGCTCAACTCATATTCACTAGCTACATGTAGCTAGCCTTCAATGCTAGGCAAAATGTATTCAATCATTAGGATCATTTCCCTCCATCTTTGTTGTTGACATGGCATTCTATAAAATTAATAGTATTTGGATAAATAGCTAAAATAAAGAGCATGGTTGGAGTAAAAACATAAAACAGTTGATAGGCAAAATAAAATATATACTTTATAGTAATATTTAGATAGGTAAAATGCCTATTACCGTTGGAGATGCTCTTACATAATGTTTCATAATACATATATAATATAAAGTTGTTCATAATTTAAAATAACATAAACCAAAATTAAAAGTTTTCCTTATAATTATCCGTGGGTAACAAAAACAAAAGTTAGTCACATTTTTCACAGGCATGCATTGCACAAGAAGCAAACTCCTACTCGGGAAATATTTGAAAACAAAAAATAAAAATAATTACCGACAATATAATTATGTGTTAATATGTTAATTACAAAAAAAATATAAAATTTTAACTACTATACAATTATAAAGATAATTAAGTAAATAGTTTTGCCTAGACCGAAATCTGACTCTAATTCCCATACCGAGAACGCAATTCGAGTCTCGTCTTCTCTCACAAGTCTCTCATGCCTAGGTAGTCGTGTGTGCCAAGTTTCGTGCTAATCCGACGCCGTTTGGTGATTTTGGGGCGTCAACACCTCGAATTTTAAGTTTCTTAAGAAACTAATTTGTCTAGAGTGAAATCCGGCTCTAACTCCCAAACCAGGAATCTGATTCGAGCCCCGTCTTCTCCCACAAGTCTCTTGTGCCTAGGCGGTCGTGTGTGCCAAGTTTCGTGTTACTCCGACGCTGTTTGGTAATTTTGCAGCTAACACCTCGAATTCTAAGTTTCTCAAAAAACTAATTTGTCTACAGTGAAATCTGACTCTAACTCCCAAACCGGGAATCCAATTTGAGTCTCGTCTTCTCCCACAAGTCTCTCGTGCCTAGGCGGTCATGTGTGCCAAGTTTCGTGCTACTCAGACGCCGTTTGGTGATTTTGGGGCATTAACACTTCGAATTCTTAGTTTTTTAAGAAAATAGTTTGTTTAGAGTGAAATCTAACTCTAACTCCCAAACCGGGAACCCGATTCGAGTCCCGTCTTCTCCCACAAGTCTCTCGTGCCTAGGCGGTCGTGTGTGCCAAGTTTCATGTTAATCCAACGCCGTTTGGTGATTTTAGGGCGTCAACATCTTGAATTCTAAGTTTTTTAAAAAACTTGTTTGCCTAAACCGAAATCCAGCTCCAACTCCAAAACCGAGAACCCGATTCGAGTCTCCTCTTCTCCCACAAGTCTCTTGTGCCTAGACGGTCGTGTGTGCCAAGTTTCATTAGTTTGGATCAAAATATTTATTAACTCATTAGTAGCACTGATAAGAAATCATAGAATTTTTTGGTCTCAAGTTATAAGCCAAAACAACAGCAACACTTGTAATATGTAGACAACTTTCAGTATTAAATTGAAAATCATAGAAGTAAACTGCTACAACAAAATATGCAAACAACTTTTAATTTTTAGTGTTCATCCTCACTATCTCCAAAATTCCCCCCAACTGTAATTCTGACATAAATCTAACTTGAACTAGGGAGAGACCTATTGAAGACCAAAAGAGATACAAAAATTCCATGCAGTGCATTAATTTACAGATGACGATGACTATGATGAAGATGAGAACAAGGATACAAAGTTACTAATATGAGATACAGAGATTGCTATGAATATTAAGGAATCAGATGAAAACATATGGAAAGGATTAAGATATCTGCTAAACAAGGACATTCCTGGTTTACCATTGTACTCAATTTTTGACAGACATCACACACATCAAATTAAGTGACTAACAACTTTGGGTCTCAATGGCAGCATTTCTTTTAAGATTTTTGCATCAAACCTCTTGCTTCTAGCTCAGAAACCAACTTATGTTAACCAATATATTAGTCATATAGAATAAATCTTGTAATGAAATTGTTAGTGACTTGCCAAATGCACCAACATAGAAATTGTTAGTCATCCATCCAACCTCATAATAATGGAATGGAGAAAAATAAAGCAAAGCCTCCCATTCTGTATGCCAGTATCTGAAACACTGACTAGATATGCTTTTGCTGTCTCATTAAGCAGCAATTAAGAGAAATAGTAACACGACCTATATCCAGCATGAATACATATGAAAAAATAGTAAATCAAAGACAAGTGAGCTCAACTAACACCTTGCTATGGGAACATGATGGGTATATAGCAGCAAGGGTGAAACCTCCAACAAACAAATACATTGCGTGTGTGTGCGCATGCATATGTGTGTGTGTGTGTGAAAGAGAGAGAGAGAGAGAGAGAGAGATGAATTTGGCAAGCTTACCTCTTCTGAGCTCTTATAACTTCTCTTTCTTCTTTGGAAGTGTTCAAGTCATAGTTGTAAAAGAAAAGGCAATTCAGTCATCATAGAGGATTTTGGTGCATCCACTTTAACTTTTTTTCTCTTTTTTTTTTTGACAGTAAAATACCATTCATTAGAAAAAAAAACATCCACCTTAACTAATTATAAAGACAATACAAGTATACAGCAAGGTATCACTGCATCTAATCACATACAAGCAGAAGGCAAACTTCAAAGTGAAAGAGAACAAGCACTTAATATTTACTTGTTTTGCACATCAGTTTACTCTCAACAATTTGTTTCATCATTCTGCTCCATCAAGGATATGTTACATAGACTCTTCAATATAAATCAAATACTCGTGTCGAACGCCCGGCATTTGGATAAGGGTATGAGATATGTGTTGACACTTATGTATTTGTATTAACACCATTTTATCTCACACTTATATATTTGTGTGTAAATTATAGATTTGGGAAAGAATTAGGAAATAAATAAAAAAGGCGAGAGAAATGAAGAAAAAAAAGTAAATTATTTTGCTTTTACATTTTTCTTTCTTTTTTCAACAGCATGATTGCTGCTAAAAAAAATCCTGAATAAATGAATCTAAAACGAAACCCATACATACCGAAGCAACATAAATTGCAAACAATAGAAGAGAGAACGTTCATAATACTCGTGTCAAACGCCCGGCATTTGGATAAGGGTATGAGATATGTGTTGACACTTATATATTTGTATTAACACCATTTTATCTCACACTTATATATTTGTGTGTAAATTATAGATTTGGGAAAGAATTAGGAAATAAATAAAAAAGGCGAGAGAAATGAAGAAAAAAAAGTAAATTATTTTGCTTTTACATTTTTCTTTCTTTTTTCAACAGCATGATTGCTGCTAAAAAAAATCCTGAATAAATGAATCTAAAACGAAACCCATACATACCGAAGCAACATAAATTGCAAACAATAGAAGAGAGAACGTTCATTTCAGTGCAAATTAGGTGATGCAGACGCCCATTTAAATAGATAGCAAGTAGTAGTACACAGGTGAAAACAAAAATAAGAAAAGATGAGAAATTACCCTGATGGCATTTTGGCTTGTATTTCTTTGCATTCTCAACAGAATCATAAATCAAACCAAAATCAGTAGATTTGCCTCCTCCAAAATGGGTCCGTAACTTAAAAACAAAGATGGCATTTGGGTCTTTCACCTCATACATCCTAGACAATTTTTCCTTCAGCTCCGCCTTCAATTAAAAAAAGAAAAAAGAAAAAAGAAAACCAAAAGGAAATAATGTAGAACAGCCAATCAAAAAATAATATGTAGAACCAAACAAAGTAAATCTACCAGAAATAGAACACAACCTGAAAATGTGCATTTATAGGTAATGGCTATACAATAACACATTAAATTAAATAAATAAACAACACCAGAATAACAATAGTTGATTAACACATTACACTTTCATAACTTAGGTAAAAAAATGACCCCCCAGTAAAACAAACCCATGATTTTGTTTTTCAAGAATAATTAATCAACAATACAAAAGGTTAAACTAGATCACTAATTTGTGAATAAACTACACATATATAGCATTAACAACATTATAGCAAACCAAATAGATAGAAAAACATGTTCTACAAACCATGAGATGTTGGAGAGAAATCAAAAAAGGAGAAAGAACAAAGGTTTATGAAACATTTGGTCCATCAAAGATTTATGAAACATTATGAAACATTTGACCTTGGAAACATTTGGTCTTCTTGGATGTAGAACGTCAATGATCTAAATCAAATCAATTAAAGCAAAATAAAAAAATTTCCCAATTCAAGTAAAGAAAACACTATCAAAATAAAAAATTTATGAGAAGGGTAATTGTCGTGTAAAAATCCATCCCCTCGTATAGAGAATCAATCTCAATTGTAGTTTGAGCAGTCGACGAAAGAGTCCTCTTCGCCTTTTCGCAAGCAGTCCTCAACCCCCTCAGTGCTCTTGGGTTTCCACTAATATCCTTCTTGTGCTTCCTCTTGAACTCCTGAACAAAATGGTTCACCATTCTGTTATCAAAATCCTCACCTCCCAAAGGGGTATCACCAGCAGTGGCTTTAACCTCGAAAATACCCTCTTCAACGGTTAGCAGAGAGACGTCAAATGTCCTATCACCAAGATCAAAGATGAGCACATTCTTCTCACCAGCATTGCCGGCTTTCTTGTCAAGCCCGTATGTGATTGCGGCAGCATTTGGCTCATTGATGATGCGCGTGACGTTGAGACCGGAGATGACACCGGCATCTTTTGTTGCCTGTCTCTGGGAGTCGTTGAAGTAGGCTGGGACTGTGACGACAGCGTTTTTGATTGTGGTGCCGAGGTAAGCCTCTGCAATCTCTTTCATCTTTGTGAGGACCATTGAAGAGATTTCTTCAGCAGAGAATTGCTTCTCTTCGCCCTTGTATTGGACGACAATCATTGGTTTGTCACCAGGACCAGCTATGACTTTGAAAGGTCACAGCTTCATGTCACTCTGCACTGAGGGATCGCTGAATCTTCTTCCAATCAAACACTAGCATCTGAAAACCAACAATTTAAAACCCCATTAATTAGAATATAAAACCACAAAGGGTATGCTGAGGACATTATTAGAAATTAACATATAAAACACAAAGGTGATATGTAGAATTGAAACACATTCATAGGATGCAATAATGTCGATCATTATGTTAAACACACAAAAGACTAAGAAAAATGGATATAATTTGGATACAAGGTGGCTACAATTGTTTTAAACGAATTTGGGACTCATAATATGTGGCTGAAGCCGAATTAGGATTGAAAGATTCCGGCAGATATTAAGATCAAATTGCAAAGAATCTTAATACCCAATTACAGAATGAAATTGGTGACAAATTGTGAAAACTTATTCAAAAAACAGATAAACGAACTTACAAAATCAAATTCCTCAAAATTGCCCAAATAAATGGGCCTTAAAATTAGCTCAGATGCATAATTCATTGTACTTGTATGTTAAGAAGAATATAATTTATTTTTTTTTATTTTTTTTATTGAGTTGAAAAATATTTATAAATAAAAAATCAGCTTCAATTGTGTCATATTTGGAAGAATACTTTACAGGAGATTCAGAGCCATTAGAGAACTTCTCAATTTCAAGCAATCAGTAAACTTTTCTCAAGAAAAACCCGTATATGTTAGATAAAGGTGGCAGTAAATGTTGTGATTGTAAGGTTTTGAAGAAGAATAAAGATATAACAATAGTATTTGCGTGCATAGTTCAAGTAATTCTAGAAGAACTATGGAATTCTAGAACAACTACTGCAAATTCACATGCATTGATATATAGATCAACTCCTACATACGCAAATAAAACAATCTCCACCAAAAATTAAAGAAATATATTCAAGAAACAAAAAAGCCTGATTAGATAGAGAGATTGAAGAGCAGAGGACTAACCGAAGACGGTGTTGATAGGGTTCATGGTGACCTGGTTCTTGGCAGCATCGCCGATCAAACGCTCCGTATCTGTGAAAGCAACATAAGACGGCATCGTTCTGTTGCCCTGATCATTGGCTATGATTTCAACGTGATCGTGTTGCCATACAGCAACACACGAGTAGGTCATTCCGAGATCAATTCCAATCGCCGGTCCTTCACCATTTAGCCATCTTTCTCGCGAACCAAATAGAAAATTCAGAAAACCATAAAGATAAAATCGCACGCAGAGAGAAAGAACTAGTTTAAAGAACTAGTATAATAGCAAACGAGTATTTATTACTATTGTTTTGTATGATGATGATTGGAAGAGAGAGCTAGCGAGGCCAGCTTATAAAGGAAAGCTATATTTCGAGAACGTTCGAGTGGTGGATTCGTAGCCGTCAGATCAAGATGTTAAGATCATACACTGTTCTTGATGATTTGCCGCCTGGCCAAGAACCTCGCTACAGGTGGCGTGAAGACGAAGAAGAAGAGGAGCTAACATGGTTCAGAGATTGAGACTGATTGAGAGAGTTGAAGAGAGACACACCGCACCGTCGTCACTCGCTCACCGCTGTCACACGCTGCTCGATGCCGTTTCACGCTGCTCGCTGCCGTCGATTCAATGCTCGCCGTTGTCTACTGCTGCTCACAGTCAAGATCAAGAGAGAGAGAGACGCAAGAAGAGATAGGGATTTTTGGTTCAAAAGATTAGGGATTTTTGAGATTGGGGATTTTTGGTTGAAGGGGGGAAAAATGAGCACGAAGAGAAAAACAAGCTGAGCTCAAGATTTTGGAGTTTTTTTTTTGTGACGTCAAGTTTCATGCCGTTGCAAAAAACTCACATTATTTGCGACTACAGTTGTTCCTGTCGCAAAAAACGTGCTTTTTTGTGACAGGAAGTGATGCCGTCGCTAAAACTCAATTTATTTGCGACGGCAAATGGTGCCGTCGCAAATACTTCCATGTTATATGCCCCCTTTTCTTGTAGTGAATGGGTGTAGACCACTACTTGATGGGGTCCCTTAATTTTTTTTTAATCAAATTAAACTATATTAAATAAAATATTAATAATATAAATAAAATTTTTAAAGGATTTCTTATTGCATGATGGTCATGGATCCCATCAACCCTAAGGTGGAGTTGGCCCTATCTATAAGAATCTTCATCTAATCTATTACTAGGTTTGTAATGGAAAATAGCATTTGAATGTCACAAACTATGTTAACAACCTTTTTTTATTTTTTAGTGAATTTTTTCAAAAAAATTTTTTGGGTCAATATCTCTTTTACATTTCAAATACTTCTAAAATGATAAATGGAAGTCTAAACATAATGACCAAATGCAAAGTGCAACAGCATTTCCTAGATATGAGGTGAATGAATGAGTTGGATCTATCAGACAAATGACATTAACCTTTAGGTACGAATGAGGGGTTTGGGGGTTATTTTTCTCCTAAACCTACTCTCTCTCCATCACATTTTAAGTTGAAATCATGGAGATCATCCTGTATGTGGCTAGAGGGTGAATAGGTCAAATCCTAATAGTTATTACCAATTAAAATTATTAAACTAGATTCATTTCTAATTGATATGCCAAGTTGAATATATCAATCAATCATATTGGAAACCACACAAATCATAGTAAAATTATCCCCACGAGCGCAGCTGATCGGTAATAATTCACTATAAATGAAAAGTTATTACATACTCAAGATAGAAGGACTTACAATCCTAACTCAGTTAGCCTTTGATCTTGACGTTTTTCCATAAACTCCTTGTCTGCTATCCACTCCTTGTGGCTCCGAAACATTTAGACTGCTTTTAATCTAACAGTCAACCACGATCTCAACTTGACGTGGTTTTGTTACTCGAATGACCAATAAGTAGGTATGCAATGCACAATTTGTGTGGATTTTTCTATAAAAAAGCTCTCAAATCATGAAATATATTATATCTTTTGAAAAACATGAAGCACTCTTAAAATGGTTGAAGAAAGGTTTCTCGTTAAGGCTTTTGCTCTCCATAGTGAGAATTTTTCCCTCAAAATTCTATAAAATATACCTAGCATGTATTTATAATTTCAGTAGGAAAAAAAGTCCAATGAAAAAAAAAAACAAAAAAACCAAGCCCTCTAGATTTTTCTTTCCCCGTCAATCTGGTGTGTTCCCTCTTCAGCTCACTTTGAGCTGGAGCCTCTACAGTTTCTTCTCAGGAACTCTTATGGTTCATTCAACCAGGGCCTTCAGGTTTTGGCTCTTAGTCATGTTTTCCACAACTCCAAAAACCTTCCATGACTACAAACATGTTAAATAGGTCAATTGGTGCCAAGCCATATCCAAAAGACATATATCTCATTTAATTTATATGGGATCTATTTATTAAAAAATTAGGAACTTGAAAAGACAATTTATCATGAAAAAATTATTCTACTATTATATATATATATAAAGCAGTGGGTTGACATATCCTTATTTAAGCAAAAATGTCACGCCCTCAAAATAAACCCATTATATGTATATCAATGACATGCATTATTTAAAGAAAACAATTTATTAATTCATTCATCAGAGTATTACTAAATAAAAACATTACATGTAACATCAAATTAAATGCCCTATGGGCTTCGAAGAAGATCTCGCTCGAGCGAATAAGCACTACCCTCAAGTCTAAACCAGATGCAGTCGCTCGCTCGAGTGAAGCAAAGCTGGATCGAGCCAGAAGACACAAAATACAACCCTCGCTCGAGCGACAAATCCCTGGCTCGAGCGACCAACTCAAAAACTGGACAGCAACACTTGGTTTACGAACCCAACCAACCTGAAACAAACCTGGCCAACACTTCCTATAACTCCAAATGAGAGAATAAAGGACGACTACAACAATTATTCAATGACAGAATAACCGGAACCTAAGTCCGGATACTATAATCAAATGGGAAAAGACCGGGGTCGCTATAAAAAATGCATACAGTTGTCATGCTGCCATCTTCTTCATCAAAGAGTAGTTGATTCAAGTAGTTTATTTCCTTCAAGTAAAATGAAGAACACAATTAATCTCAACTGGTCTGTTGAATTTTACATTTTATGAAAAAGAATGAAATCATTTGGGTACTTTTGTAGCTCAAAGAAGGATATTCGTCATCCAAAATGATCATGACAATTTTATTCTATAAATTATGATTTGAGATACAAAATTGTGCAGGTGTTGTCATCAAAAAACAGATCTAGTAAACAAAATATGAGAAGAGACCCCACCTCACCTGGGAAGGAAAGGCCGATCAGCAGTAGTCACCACAAGAGCAAGCACCTTCCTTAAAGTGGTGAAACCGATTTCCATCACGAACAATAATCATCCTCTGCGTAATTGCAGACACAAATTTACTAAATGTATGATAATCACCGCAAACTCGAAGATTCTTTGTAATCCGAATAGGGGTTCCCTCAGGGGTGCTGATAAGGCCAAATGTGATTGCCAACTTCTCGCTATGAGTGTACAAGACACCTAGCTTGAGCTCCTCATCCACATCATGCAACACAAAATTTGTATCAGGGACATAACCAGCCAAGTCCAATTGTTTACTCAATATTTTCAGCATCTTATATATCTCTTTTGACCAGGTGAGTATGGTCTCCAACGCTAAATTGATGGATCTTGTTATCCACCTCAATCCAAGTCCAACCCGGAATCTTTTTCAATCTTCTATGATTCATTAGTTCCCTAATCTTGGCCACATCTTCCCACTTACCTACTTTAACATAAATATTTGAAAGCAATATGTAGTGCCTTGCATTTTGGGGTTGTAGTTCAAGCATAGATTTTGCTGCCTTTTCCGCCAACTCTACACGATTATGAATCCAACATGCCCCAAGCAATGCACCCCACATCCCCTCATTTCTATCGACACTCGTATCCTCAATCAAATTCAAGGCCTCTTCAAGTCTCCCAGCACGGCCCAAGAGATCAACCATACATGTATAGTGTTTCACATCCCGCATCACAGAGTAATCTTCCCACATCGAGTTGAAAATTCGAAGACACTCTTCAACCAAACCTGCATGACTACAAGCATATAACAAAGAACAAAAGTGATTTTATTTGGTAATATCCCACTTCTTAACATCAAAGGGAACAAATCAAGACCATCACGGCCTTTCCCCTGATATCCATAAGCTGCAATCATTGCACTCCATGTTATAACATTCTTTTCTCTCATCCTGTCAAAGATCTCCCAAGCAAAATCAAGGCTCCCACACTTAGCATACATGTCTATCATCGTTGTACCCAAAACTACATCCAATGAAAAATTCCTACTCCATATGTACTCATGAACAAGTCTAGCCTTATGCAAAGCCCCTGTTTTGGCACAAGCATTCACAACGGTCACCATAGTGACCTTATCGGGTACGACATCTTCCTCTCTCATCCTATCAAACAGCACCAAAGACTCATTAGCATTCCCACACTCAGCATATGCACCAATCATGACAATCCAAGTCACAGGGTCTCTTTCAAGCATTCTATCAGACAATTGCTTTGCATCTTCAATAACCTGACATTTCGCATACATATCCACAAGTGCACCCACCACAAAATGTCTGTATGGAAAGCAAATTTGTAAACAGTGTGATGAATCAATCTACCCATCTGTAAATCCATTGTATCCCTACAAGCCCTTATCACAAATGGCAAAGTATAGTTATCAGGTCTCTCCCCAGAACGAATATACTCTCTAAATGTCCCAAAACAATTCATATAATCACCAATTTTGGCAAACCCACCAACTATTACACTCCAAGAAACTGTTTCTCTATCTCTCAGCACACCAAACAACGCATAAGCATCAGCCAAAGCTTCATGATAAGCATAAATGTAAAGAAGCTTGTTTGTCACAACAAGGTTATGGAGTAGCATCCCATTGACAGCAACTTGGGCATGAACTTGTCTGATTTGGGTAGGATTTTTGCAGCTGAGTAGTTGAGAAATTAGTGCTTTGGGTCTAAAGAGTGTGAAAATTGAGAAATTGATGATGTTTATGGTACATGGGTGGTGGGATTTGAGAAAGATTGATGAGGGCTCAGAGGTTGAGTTACGGAATCCACCATGGATGTAGCAAGAGAAGCTGAGAAGAAACCAGGGATTTCATGGGTAGAGCCAAGAAAGCTTTGGGGCTTGAACTTGAACATGAGACTATTAATAACATAAGACTAAAATCTGTAGTAAGTAGCTTTTAACGGTCGATAGAATGCTCATGGTTGCTTTTTTGTTTAAAAAAAAAATATTGATAATAAATAAATAATAAATTAATTAAATTAAGAAAAAGGCTAGAGGTATCAAATGATTTTACTAAATGTCTCAATGAGACCTAAACTTTTGTGGTGTCCACATCCATATATGGGACATTTAGTAAAATGCTTGGTAGAAATTTTAGTATCTCTAACATTACTTTTAGTCTCCATTAGTTTTGACTTAAAATATTTTTTTTGTAAATTAATTTTACATAGAAAAAATATTTTTGTTTTTGTTTTTTGATGTTTAGTTGACACTTGAAACAAAAGCCTTTTATTACTTAATAGAGAAATTTTGATTCAATAAAATGTCATTTATGAATTTTTAGTGAACTAAAATATTTATTTAAAAAAACTAAACATATTGAAAATAATAGTGAGTGAGAGTCAACTTTATAAAAATTGACTTACGAAAGTTTTGAAGGTAAATCTTCTTTGAAAAAATGATACAAAAATATTTTTTAAAAAATATTTTACTTGCTTTTTGTTCAACCAAACAACGAAAAATGAGTAATATATTTTTGACAAAAATATTTTACATCAAAACAAACGAAGCTTTAAATTAAATTAAATTAAATTTCACTTTTATTTCCTAAATTATTGCTAATTTTTATTTCATCTCTAAACTATTGATTTGGTCTATTTAGTTTCTAATATTTTTAATTTCTATTCATGTAATCCAATTAAAAACGACTGTATAAATCAATAATTATTAAATCCTAATTTGATGGGAAAATTTATAATTTATAATTTGAATAACGTAATTTATACAATCAAACACCTATTAAATTGGTTGTAGGATATATAGTTTATTCAAAATAATAAGAAAAATGAGTGTCTAGTTGTATAATTTAAATTGCTCAAATTTTGAAATAACATTTTTTTTATTAAATTAAGTTTCAATAGTTATTGATTTGCATAATCATCGGCAATTGGATTGCATAAACATAAATTAAAATATTTACGTTGTATTTGGTTCATAAAATTAGATAGAGATTTAAAAAGGAAAAAAAAATAGATGAAATATGAATAAAATATATATTTACATTTCACACACTTTTTTTATTTCTCTTTTTAAATCTATGAACTAAACATAACCTTTGAGACCAAATAGACGAAATTGATAGTTTAGGAATAAAATAGAAAAAAGTACAAATAGTTTAGGGGCAAATTACATTTTACCCCCTAAACTATTGTCTGAAACCCCCTTGAATTAAAAATTATAGCACTTAAACCTCCTTGTCTATTTTTATTTTTTATTTTTTCAATTTGGATCTTAGTGACGGAAATACTTTTTAACTATAAGAGTAAATTACACTTAACCTTCCCGAACTATCACTCAGTAGCACTCTATCCCCTCAACTAAAAAAAATGTTTTATTTTTAATTTAAAATACAAAATTAATTTTTTTTAAATAATTTGTTTAGTAAATTTTTTTATATTTTAGTCCAAAATTTTAAATTTTTAAATGTACCTAAAAGTTAAATATTTCTGAATAATTTTTTGAAAAAAATCACTAAAGAAGAAAAATAAAAATAAAATAAAAAACTGGTATATTATTATATATATTTTTTTGTATTTAGTGAATTTATTTTTAGATTTCTTCGTAATATTTTTTTTTTCTCTATTTGGTTTGGTTTTTAATTTTTTTTTTCTAACAAACTAAAAGTTAATTTAGTGATAAAATAAAAAATAAAAATAAAAAAGAAGGTTCCAAACTGAAAATGATATTGGGTGATAGTTTAACGGAATAAAGTATAATTTATCCTATTCATGAAAGGGTATTTTAGTCATGAAAATCCAAATTAAGAACATAAAAATAAAATAAATGAAGGAGGTTAGTAGTTACAATTTATAGTTGAGAAGGGTAAACTATGATAAGGGACAATAGTTGAAGGGGTAATTTACCCATAATTTAGGGGATAAAAGTGAAATTAACCCTATAAAGAAAGAGTAACCAAAATATTATCAATTTTATAAACTTTTTTATTAATTGATTCTCAAATAATAAAAGAGGAATCTGTTTGTGCGTACCTTATTCACCTTATTATATATTGTTTCACGTATTTTTGTAATAAATATTACATATTTTGTGATAAAATTACAATAATTTATGATTATTAGATGAAATAACGCATTTTTGTGGTAATGTTACGTAACATTATCACAAAATGCCTAACTTCATTTTTGAATAACAAATTATTATAACTTTATCAAAAATTATGTAAAATTTGTCACAAAATACATAACATATATATAAATGCGTAATAAAGAATATGGTAAGGGGTTTCAAAATTAAAAATAAATAAATAAATAAATTCAAATCTCAACTTTAAAGAACTTGAGGGCCCATAGAACCTACCACGAGCCCTATTTCAATCCAAACTATTCATTTTGTAGGGTCCTTCGTGCATATTATCTGTTGAAAAAATTAAGTCAATATGATAATCATAACTTTTTCACATTTGTCACGATTGTTTCTAAAAAACTAAATGGCAAGCATGATTTTTAAAATAGACTATCCTTTTTTTTTTTTAAGATAAACACGATTAACATAAAAATGTTACAATTATTGAATTGACTTAATTATTTTAATAGATAATATTTATAAAAGACCTTACAAATAAGCAATTCAAATCATCGAAACTCACCTCTCAAGTTAAGATTTACACTTAAGACAAATACAACCCAAAAAAACCTATCGCACATTTTGGTTGCTTCACTCCTCTCTCTCACATTTCAAATTCCAATTGCTTTTATGTCTCTCAAATGTTTTTTAGGTAAATTACATTTACACCTCTTAAGATTTGGGTTTAATATATATCACTCCCTAACATTTAGAAAATTACACTAACCCCCAATTATTGTAATTATTTAGATGGAATGAAAATATTGAACTCATACACTCTCTTTTTTCTTATTTGATTTTACTTCCTCTGCTTTTTTCCCTCTATTTTACTTTTTTTTTTTTTCAATGTAATTTCTTCTATACTTCTATTAGGAGTTGTTGTTTTTCATATAAGTAAGAGATTTGTAAAATGACACTATTAACCACAGGAATGAGAATATAATTTTCAAAATGAGAGTATAATGTAATTAAATCAAATCTCAGGAGTGTTTAATTTACCCTATTTTTTATGTGATAATAAGGGATATTTGATCCTTTAAAAGGACAACAATTTATTATATTGTCCATAAAATGGCGTCATCTCAATTCTTTCCCTCAAACTTCTTTTTGGAGATAATGTGAACTTTTTACTGTCAATTTTGCCACAGACTATTAAACTTGACCATACAAAAAAATTGAGCACCCACTGATATGAGTTGGCCCTTAAAGACTTACTAAGGCCAAGTTTGGAAAGACTAAATAAGTGCACTTTTTGTCTTTTTGGACTAAAAAATTGAGGTTGAAAATATGGATGTTTGGGTTAACTTTTTGACTTTTTATTGAAAAATGTGTAATAAAAAAATGAAAAAATTGATTCGTAGGGACCTATTTAAATTAAAATCACTTTTCAAAATAAGCAAAATTCAAAATTTTATCCTAAAAATCAACCAAACTAAATATTTAGTAAACAATTTATAAGTAAAAAGACTAAATGAATTCATAATATTTATTAGGAAATTCTTTTGGTACACTCCTTGTTTCATATGCACTTAATTATAAATTTTTCTAGTATATGTTACATACTTTTGTGGTATAAATGTACGCAATTTTAGTAGGGAGTTTCTATTTGCACATAAAAAATTAATAGGTTGGACATTTCAATTTAATTATATATATTTTTTAATTACTATCAAGTCTCTATTTAAAATGATCAAAAAAGACTTGACATTGGAAAAAATGTAAATAAAAGTGTTTTGGATACCCGATTAATCATCAATCTCAATATTTTTTTCTCTGTTCTTTTCCTACTTTCATCACTTTGCATCTTTATACCTAACATTAACCCAACACTATTTGCTTTAATTCATCATTCTTATATTCTTTTTCATATTGAAATAAACAATGGACAATAAAGAAAATGTTTCTAAATAATTTTCTATAAAAAAAAAGTAATTTTTAATTGTTGCTCATCGTTTTTCGCAATTTGGTTTTTCGAATTCATTCGGAACTAAATATCCGAACAAATTTCATATGTTTGGAATTAAGTATCCAAACAAATATCTTTTGTTCGACACTAAGTATCCATATGAAACAACTAAAACCAATTTTCTTGTGTTCAACACTGAGTGTTCGAGCAAACTTTATATGTTTAGAATTAAGTATTCGGACAAATATATTTTGTTCGGCACTAAGTATCCATATGAAACAACTAAAACCAATTTTCTTGTGTTCAACACTGAGTGTTCGAGCAAACTTTATATGTTTAGAATTAAGTATTCGGACAAATATATTTTGTTCGGCACTAAGTATCCATATGAAACAACTAAAACCAATTTTCTTGTGTTCAACACTGAGTGTTCGAGCAAACTTTATATGTTTAGAATTAAGTATTCGGACAAATATATTTTGTTCGGCACTAAGTATCCATATGAAACAACTAAAACCAATTTTCTTGTGTTCAACACTGAGTGTTCGAGCAAACTTTATATGTTTAGAATTAAGTATTCGGACAAATATATTTTGTTCGGCACTAAGTATCCATATGAAACAACTAAAACCAATTTTCTTGTGTTCAACACTGAGTGTTCGAGCAAACTTTATATGTTTAGAATTAAGTATTCGGACAAATATATTTTGTTCGGCACTAAGTATCCATATGAAACAACTAAAACCAATTTTCTTGTGTTCAACACTGAGTGTTCGAGCAAACTTTATATGTTTAGAATTAAGTATTCGGACAAATATATTTTGTTCGGCACTAAGTATCCATATGAAACAACTAAAACCAATTTTCTTGTGTTCAACACTGAGTGTTCGAGCAAACTTTATATGTTTAGAATTAAGTATTCGGACAAATATATTTTGTTCGGCACTAAGTATCCATATGAAACAACTAAAACCAATTTTCTTGTGTTCAACACTGAGTGTTCGAGCAAACTTTATATGTTTAGAATTAAGTATTCGGACAAATATATTTTGTTCGGCACTAAGTATCCATATGAAACAATTGAACCGATTTTTTTGTGCTCAACACTGAGTATCCGGAAACCAGTAGTCACCAATAGATGTAGAATATAGGAGTGTAAAAATGGCCCGGGGTCCGTGGGCTGCCTGAAACCTGCACGCGGCCCGATGTGGGCCCTACCCGTTTAGGCCCATTTGGTCCCGGCCCTGAGCCTAGCCCGAGACCCTAGGCTAGAGCCTGGGCCATCACTTTGAAGCCCGACCCGGCCCATCGGCCTGGTTAAGGCCCATTCAAGGCTCGGTCCAAGGTCCGACCTGCTCGCGAGGCCTAGTGTTTTTTTTTTGTGGAAAATAATAAAATTTTAATAGAAAAATTTAAAAAGAATTAAAAAAAAGTGGCCAGGCCTGCCCAAGCCTGACCCAAGCCTGAGGCTAGGCCAGGCCTATCAGCCTGACTCGAGGCTCGACCCACCGGCTTGGGCCCGGACCCAAAAGAGCCTGCCCCGGGCCACGGGCTAATTCTACATTCCTATCAATGTGCATGTTAACATGTCAATGTGAATATTCACATTGTTAACGGGCCGGG
>NW_021025454.1:37486-70729 GCF_004153795.1 Camellia sinensis | reverse complement strand
TTTGAGTAAAGCCAAAATATGCTAGTATGATGAGTCAAAACATCATGCACAAAGGGCTAGTAAACATGATTTGTTCTACACCTATATGGAGCATGTAAAGGATGATCGGACCAACTATGGATAGGGTCATATCATGCCAAATGATGACCAAATACATGCTGAAATGTAAACCAAACAAGCTAAAATGACATGGCAAAGCATGGGGCATATGAAGCTAGTTAGGGGATTTGCATTACAAGTATATCATGAAAGCATGGAGTGACAAAAACGACACAAAAAAAGTTCATGGCATGGTAAAACATCACCCAAAATGGACTGAAATGGACTCAACAAAGACTAAGCACACATGCTACTTTGATGAGCTATGAATGGAGTTACACTACACATGCTAGATGCAAGCAGAATATCACCAAACCAGCCG
Source organism: Camellia sinensis (assembly GCF_004153795.1). Classification (NCBI taxonomy): domain Eukaryota; kingdom Viridiplantae; phylum Streptophyta; class Magnoliopsida; order Ericales; family Theaceae; genus Camellia; species Camellia sinensis. The sequence goes on along the minus strand of NW_021025454.1, from coordinate 70,308 downwards.
TGGATAGGGCCAAGGCAAGTCCTAAAAGTCACAAAAATAGGCCTGAACCAAGCCTCAAAGATGCATGGAGGGATGGTCCTTTGGAAGACCAAAAATGCAAGTAAAGACGGACACAAAAAGAGGGGACTACCCCCTCTGATTTGGGACCTCAAAACCACACCTCTACCACCAAAATTCCACTGTATTTCAGTGGTAGGAAGGCCAAACCAAGGCTAGCTCAGAGGCCTCAAGATATGGCTTAAGACAAAGCCAAACAAAGCATGCAAGGGGGCTACACACCCCAAACAGCAAAATGACCTTAACCAAACTTAAAAATCACTTAAAAAAAAGACTTTTTCAAGTTGTAAGAAAAGCCTAAATCAATATGCAAAGAGGGATAAAGCATGGTTCAAAAAAGTGCAAAAATGGGGGAAATGCTCACCCTTGAAGACCCTCTTCGAAATCAGCAATTTCAAGGGGTGGAAGCTTTCTTTTAGACCTCAAGAAGACCTCCCAAGAAGCTTGGTTCAATGGTGGTTGTGTATATCTAGGTGTTGTAGTGTAAAAATGCAAGGAAATCCAACTTCAAAGCATTAAACACAAACAATATAGAGAGAAAGGGAGTTTTTTGCTCTCCAAAACTCCGAACCTCTGTCAAAGAGGATGGCATCCTCTTTATATAGAAGGATGAAAAGGCAAAGCTTCTTCAAGAAGCTTTGCAAGGGCTTCATCCCTCCATACACGTGTATGGAGGGGAGGAAATGAAAATCTAGCTAGCTCAAAAGATCTGGAGGAAAACCAGCTGAAATAGGGGGGGTGCCGGCCATCAGCAATGGCTGGCAGTGGCTAATTGATGGCCGGCTGGGCTTCACCAGGGGCCGGCAGGAGTAAATCAATGGCTGGCAGTTCCATGCCATGGCCGACAATGCACCAAAAGGGCCACTCTTAAAGGACCTAGCCAAGGTCCAAAAAATGGGGCAGAAAGGATACAAGGTCCGGGAAGCTCGAACCGATGACGTTCCACCGCGACAGTCAAGTACTCGGCGAGCAGCCGAACTAGTTGTTGGGTGTACCTGCAAGCACAACCAAGTCTCGAGGACGGTCAAAATTGGGGTGTCTACAGAGGCCTTGAGAATAAAAGCCGAACAAATATCCAACAAAATGGCCCCCCTTGAAATTGCCCAACCAATAAGTTCCATGCCACCTCCGAGCCTTGAGCCACGGCAACGCGCTAAACGAGACAAAAGTTGGGACTCTCGCCGATCAAGAGATCAATGCTCCCATTGGACAAATGAACAACTGCAAGTCGACAGCAAGCGCCCGAGGCGTGCCGACAAGAAGTACAGAGAGTTGTCCGAACCAATCACTGCAATAATGACCAAAGTCCAACACCTTCCATTCTTCAAATGGCCGTTAAAGATGGTGGGGCCACCCGACACGCAAAGAAGGGATAGGCGGTGTGAGTATCACAAAGATCACGGCCACGAAACCGAGAGTTGTTGCGCATTAAAGGATCACTTGAAAGAACTGGTGCAAGACGACCGACTGCAACAGTACGTGAGAAAGGAAAAGCAAATCACGACATTAGCCTTGAGGCAGGACTCACCTCCACTTGGCGTGATCCATATAATCTACAGCCTGCCTGCATCCCCAACCGTGCACACAATTCAATCGCATCCAATCCCCCAAAAGCAACGTGTTCCGACCGAATGGCCCAGAGAAGCTCCGACAATTACTTTCAATGACTCCGATCTTAGCGGCACAACAACCTCCCACATCGATCCGTTGGTCATCAAATTATGCGTAAATTGGTTCACCATTAAACGCATTCTCATAGACCCAAGGAGTACTTCAGAGGTTATGTATTACAAAACTTTCATCAAACTCAGCTTCAACGAGTCAGATCTGTCTCCGGTACCTCACCCATTGTTCGGCTTTAATACGAATCCTGAGTACCCGTTAGGGAAGAACATACTACCTGTTCGAGCGGGCTCCAGAATGGTCGAAGTAGAATTCCTGGTCGTAAAGCTCCCTTCGCCGTATAATGTCATCATGGGGCGAACCTGGTTACATATTATGAAGGCCGTTCCAAGCACTTATCATCAGCTTATGCGCTTCCCGACAGCCCACGGCATTGAAGAAATCCGTGGCTCCCCGCAATCAGCACAAGCAGAGATTTTATGAAAACCCTATCACTGACCCGACCAGTGGGCTTTGAAACTCGTATATATATCACTTCTGCAATGCAAACCATTTTTCTTCATCGCTCAATTCATTTCTCAAACCCCATTATAGCGCTCGTCATGTCAACGATTCAAAGTCCCCCCTTTGGTGCATGACACCTTAGGGCCGATTAAGACTCCGGATTCGGAGCGCCCTTCGTGGATACACTATTGGCCACATTAAGTCCCCAGATTTGGAGTGCCCTACGTGGATATCACGATTGGCCACATTAAGTCTCCGGATTCGGAGCCCCCTTTGGGGCACGACACCTTAGGGCCGATTAAGTCTCCAGATTCGGAGCCCCCTTTGGTTCATGACTCCTTAGGGCCGATTAAGTCTCCGGATTCGGAGCCCCCTTTCGTGCATGACTCCTTAGGGCCAACTAAGTCTCCGGATTCGGAGCCCCCTTTGGTACATGACACCGTAGGGCCGTCTGGATTCAGAGCGCTCTTCGTGGATATCACGATTGGCCACACTAAGTCTCCAGATTCAGAGCCCCATTTGGTGCATGACACCTTACGGCCAATTAAGTCTACGGATTTGGAGCCCCCTTTGGTGCATGACACCTTAGGGCCGATTAAGCCTCCGAATTCGGAGCCCCTTTAGTGCATGACACCTTAGGGCTGACTAAGACTCCGGATTCGGAGCGCCCTTCGTGGATATCACGATTGGCCACATTAAGTCTCCGAATTCGGAGCCCCCTTTGGTGCAGGACACCTTAGGGCTGATAAAGTCTCCAGATTCGGAGCCCCCTCTGGCGCATGACACAATAGGGCCGATTACGTCTCCGGATTCGGAGCACCCTTCGTGGATAATGCGATTGGCCACCTTAAGTCTCCGGATTCAAAGCCACTTTTGGTGCATGACACCTTAGGGCCGATTAAGTCTCTGGATTCAGAGCCCCCTTTGGTGCATGACTCCTTAGGGCCGATTAAGTCTCCGGATTCGGCACCCCCTTTGGTGCATGGCACCTTAGGGCCGATTAAGTCCCTGGATTTGGGGCGCCCATCGTGGATATCACGATTGGTCACATTAAGTCTCCGGACTCGGAACCCCCTTTGGTGCATGACACCTTAAGGCCGATTAAGCCTCCGGATCTGGAACCCCTTTGGTGCATGACACCTTAGGGCCGATTAAGACTCCGGATTCGGAGCGCCCTACGTGGATATTGTGATTGGCCACATTAAATCTCCGGACTCGGAGCCCCCTTTGGTACATGACACATTAGGGCCGATTAAGTCTCCGGATTCGAAGCCCCCTTTGGTGCATGACACCTTAGGACCGATTAAGACTCCGGATTCAGAGCGCCCTTCATGGATATCACAATTAGCCACATTATGTCTCCGGATTCGGAGCCCCTTTGGTGCATGACACCTTAGGGCCGATTAAGTCTACGGATTCGGAGCCCCCTTTGGTGCAAGACAGCTTATTACTGATTACGCCTCCAGATTCAGAGCGCCGTTGGTGCATGACACCTTAGGGTCGATTAAGACTCCGGAGTCGGAGCGCCCTTCGTTGATATCACGATTGGCCACATTAAGTCTCCGGATTCGGAGCCCCTTTTGGTGCATGACTCCTTAAGGCTGATTAAGTCTCAGGCTTCGGAGCCCTCTTTCGTGCATGACTCCTTAAGGCCGATTAAGTCTCCGGATTTGGAGCCCCCTTTGGCGCATGACACCTTAGGGCCGATTAAGACTCCGGATTCGGACCGCCCTTCGTGGATATCGTGATTGGCCACATTAAATCTCTGGATTCGGAGCCCCCTTTGGTGCATGACACATTAGGGCCGATTAAGTCTCCGAATTCGAAGCCCCTTTTGGTGCATGACACCTTAGGACCGATTAAGACTCCGTATTCGGAGCACCCTTCATGGATATCACAATTGGCTACATTAAGTCTCCGGATTCGGAGCCCCTTTGGTGCATCACACCTTGGGGCAGATTAAGTCTACGGATTCGGAGCCCCCTTTGGTGCACGACACCATATTACCGATTAAGCCTCCGGATTCGGAGCCCCGTTGGTGCATGACACCTTAGGGTCGATTAAGACTCCGGATTCGGAGCGCCCTTCGTGGATATCACGATTGGCCACATTAAGTCTCCGGATTCGGAGCCCCCGTTGGTGCATGACTCCTTAGGGCCAATTAAGCCTCCAGATTCGGAGCCCCCTTTCGTGCATGACTCCTTAGGGCCGATTAAGTCCCCAGATTCGGAGCCCCCTTTGGTGCATGACACCTTAGGGTCGATTAAGTCTCTGGATTCGGACCGCCCTTTGTGGATATCACGATTGGCCACATTAAGTCTCTAGATTCGGAGCCCCCTTTGGTGCATGACACCTTAGGGCCAATTAAGACTCCAGATTCGGAGCGCCCTTCGTGGATATCGTGATTGGCCACATTAAATCTCTAGATTCGGAGCCCCCTTTGGTGCATGACACATTAGGGCCGATTAAGTTTCCGGATTCGGAGCCCCCTTTGGTGCGTGACACCGTAGGACCGATTAAGACTCTGGATTCGGAGCACCCTTCATGGATATCACAATTGGCCACATTAAGTCTCCAGATTCGGATCCCCTTTGGTGCATGACACCTTAGGGCGGATTAAGTCAACCGATTCAGAGCCCCCTTTGGTGCACGACACGTTATTACCGATTAAGCCTCCGGATTCGGAGCCCCGTTGGTGCATGACACCTCAGGGTCGATTAAGACTCCGGATTCGGAGCACCCTTCGTGGATATCACAATTGGCCACATTAAGTCTCCGGATTCGGAGTGCCCTTTGGTGCATGACTCCTTAGGGCCGATTAAGTCTCCAGATTCGAAGCCCCCTTTCGTGCATGACTCCTTAGGGCCGATTAAGTCTCCGGATTCGGAGCCCCCTTTGGTGCATGACACTTTAGGGCCGATTAACTCTCCAGATTCGGACCGCCGTCGTGGATATCACGATTGGCCACGTTAAGTCTCCAGATTCGGAGCCCCCTTTGGTGTATGACACCTTAGGGCCGACTAAGCCTCCGAATTCGGCGCCCCTTTGGGGCATGACACCTTAGGGCTGACTAAGACTCCGGATTCGGAGCGGCCTTCGTGGATATCACGATTGGCCACATTAAGTCTCCGAATTCGGAGAACCCTTTGGTGCAGGACAGCTTAGGGCCGATTAAGTCTCCAGATTCGGAGCCCCCTCTGGCGCATGACACCTTAGGGACGATTACGTCTCCGGATTCGGAGCACCCATAGTGGATATTGCGATTGGCCACCTTAAGTCTCCGGATTCGGAGCCCCTTTTGGTGCATGACACCTTAGGGCCGATTAAGTCTCCGGATTCAGAGCCCCCTTTGGTGCATGACTCCATAGGGCCGATTAAGTCTTCGGATTCGGCGCCCCCTTTGGTGCATGACACCTTAGGGCCGATTAAGTCCCTGGATTTGGAGCGCCCATCGTGGATATCACGATTGGCCACATTAAGTCTCCGGATTTGGAGACCCCTTTGGTCCATGACACCTTAAGGCCGATTAAGCCTCCGGATTCGGAGCCCCTTTGGTGCATGACACCTTAGGGCCGATTAAGACTCCGGATTCGGAGCGCTCTTCGTCGATATCGTGGTTGGCCACATTAAATCTCCAGATTCGGAGCCCCCTTTGGTGCATGACACATTAGGGCCGATTAAGTCTCCGGACTCGGCACCCCTTTTGGTGCATGACACATTAGGGCTGATTAAGTCTCTGGATTCGGAGCCCCGTTGGTGCATGACACCTCAGGGTCGATTAAGACTCCGGATTCGGAGCGCCCTTCGTGGATATCACGATTGGCCATATTAAGTCTCCAGATTCAGAGTGCCGTTTGGTGCATGACTCCTTAGGGCCGATTAAGTCTCCGGATTCGGAGCCCCCTTTCGTGCATGACTCCTTAGGGCCGATTAAGTCTCCGGATTCGGAGCCCCCTTTGGTGCATGACACCTTAGGGCCGATTAAGTCTCCGGATTCGGACCGCCCTTCGTGGATATCACGATTGGCCACATTAAGTCTCCAGATTCGGAGCCCCCTTTGGTGCATGACACCTTAGGGCCGATTAAGTCTCCTGATTTGGAGCCCCCTTTGGTGTATGACACCTTAGGGCCGATTAAGCCTCCGAATTCGGAGCCCCTTTAGGGCATGACACCTTAGGGCCGACTAAGACTCCAGATTCGGAGCGCCCTTCGTGGATATCACGATTGGCCACATTAAGTCTCCGAATTCGGAGCTCCCTTTGGTGCAGGACAACTTAGGGCTGATTAAGTCTCCGGATTCGGAGCCCCCTCTGGCGCATGACACCTTAGGGCCGATTACGTCTCCGAATTCGAAGCACCCTTCGTGGATATTGCGATTGGCCACCTTAAGTCTCCGAATTCGGAGCCCCTTTTGGTGCATGACACCTTAGGGCTGATTAAGTCTCCAGATTCAGAGCCCCCTTTGGTGCATGACTCCTTAGGGCTGATTAAGTCTCCAGATTCGGCGCCTCCTTTGGTGCATGACAGCTTAGGACCGATTAAGTCCCTGGATTTGGAGCGCCCATCGTGGATATCATGATTGGCCACATTAAGTCTCCGGATTCGGATCCCCCTTTGGTGCATGACACCTTAAGGCCGATTAAGCCAGCGGATTCGGAGCCCCTTTGGTGCATGACACCTTAGGGCCGATTAAGACTCCGGATTCGGAGCGCCCTTCGTGGATATCGTGATTGGCCACATTAAATCTCCGGATTCAGAGCGCCCTTTGGTGCATCACACATTAGGGCCGATTAAGTCTCCGGACTCGGAGCCCCCTTTGGTGCATGACACATTAGGGCCGATTAAGTCTCCGGATTCGGAGCCCATTTGGTGCACGACACCTTATTACCGATTAAGCCTCTGGATTCGAAGCCCCATTGGTGCATGACACCTGAGGGTCGATTAAGAATCCGGATTCGGAGCCCCCTTTGGTGCATGACTCCTTAGGGCCGATTAAGTCTCTGGATTTGGAGCCCCCTTTGGTGCATGACACCTGAGGGCCGATTAAGTCTCCGGATTCGGAGCGCCCTTCATGGATATCACGATTGGCCACATTAAGTCTCCGTATTCGGAGTCCCCGTTGGTGCATGACACCTTAGGGCCGATTAAGTCTCCAGATTCGGAGCCCCCTTTGGTGCATGACACCTTAGGGCCGATTAAGCCTCCGGATTCGCAGCCCCTTTGGTGCATGACAACTTAGGGCCGATTAAGACTCCGGATTCAGAGCGCCCTTCATGGATATCACGATTGGCCACATTAAGTCTCCTGATTCGGAGCCCCCTTTGGTGCATGACACCTCAGGGCCGATTAAGTCTCCGGATTCGGAGCCCCCTTTGGTGCAAGACGCCTTAGGGCCGATTAAGACTCCGGATTCGGAGCACCCTTCGTGGATACACTATTGGCCACATTAAGTCTCCGGATTCGGAATCCCCTTTGGTGCATGACACCTTAGGGCCGATTAAGTCTACCGATTTGGAGCCCCCTTTGGTGCATGGCACCTTAGGGCCGATTAAGACCCCGGATTCGGAGCCCCCTATGGTGCATGACACCTTAGGGCCGATTAAAACTCCGGATTCGCAGGGCCCTTCATGGATATCACGATTGGCCACATTAAGTCTCCGGATTCGGAGTCCCCTTTGGTGCATGACACCTTAGGGCCGATTAAGTCTCCTGATTTGGAGCCCCCTTTGGTGCATGACACCTTAGGGCCGATTAAGGCTCCCGATTCGAAGCGGCCTTCGTGGATATCATGATTGGCCGCATAAAGTCTGCGGATTCGGAGCCCCCTTTTGTGCATGACACCTTAGGGCCGATTAAGACTCCGGATTCGGAGCGCCCTTTGTGGATATCGCGATTGGCCACACTAAGTCTCCGGATTCGGAGCCCCCTTTGGTGCATGACACCTTAGGGCCGATTAAGTCTCCCGATTTGGAGCCCCCTTGGGTGCATGACACCTTCGGGCCGATTATGTCTCCGTATTCGGAGTACCCTTCGGCACGAACAAAACAAAACAAAACACGCCAATGTTTGAAATAAAACTTTTTATTTGATCAAACCGTTGTTACATAAACGCAACCCGCATTGGAGCATTAGAATACCCATTTTCCACCTCAAAAGCTAAAAAGGGGAAAAGATGCATTGGTAATGTGGCAGCGCCGAATCAACTCCCGTCACACGGAAGTCCTCCATAGTTTGCAATGCCTTGAGCCAACTATGCCCAAGCCCATGACTTGCGCATTGCCAAACTTCCCCTGATACCATTGACAGTGTCAAGGCAAAGATCCAGGACAAGGAAGGATAAACCCAACGGTCGTTGCCTTTCCTTTCGGGGTGATCTGCTTCGATGACTTGAAGACTCATGCCAACTTTTGGACGCCCTACCTCCCATATGGATTGGTCCTTTGCCGTGCTCCATTGCAACACCAAGCTCGGCTGAACTCCGAGCCTCTCTAGCTAACATCCCCACTTATCTCACCTCACATAATAAGTGATTGTTTATCTGCGCGAAGCGCCCACTCCTTTTATTTTCAATACTGGCAGCAATCTCGAGGCCCCAATCCCGAGGCGATTTCATTAACGCTAAACTCCACGAGACAACCATCGGTTGAGATTCGAAGCCCCCTTTGGTGCAAGACACCTTAGGGCCGATTAAGACTCCGGATTCGTAGCGCCCTTCGTGGATATCACAATTGGCCATATTAAGTCTCCAGATTCGGAGCCCCCTTTGGTGCATGACACCTTAGGGCCGATTAAGTCTACGGATTCGGAGCCCCCTTTGGTGCATGACACCTTATTGCCGATTAAGCCTCATGATTCGGAGCCAAGTTAGTGCATGACACCTTAGGGCCGATTAAGGCTCCGGATTCTTAGAGCCCTTCGTGGATATCACGATTGGCCACATTAAGTCTCCGGATTTAGAGCCCCCTTTGGTGCATGACTCCTTAGGGCCGATCAAGTCTCTGGATTCGGAGCCCCCTTTGGTGCATGACACCTGAGGGCCGGTTAATGGGCACGGATTCGCGTCAGATCCCCTCTCGACTCGAGGTTGAGAAGATCTGCCCTGCAACTGCTTGTCCCGCCTGGGCAACCTGCTTCGACATCGAGGAGATTGACGCCTCTCTCGATCCCTGGAACTCCTACTCCCTGTGCGCGAAGGGTCACCACCTCGATTCATGTCTCCACCCAGCTCAACTAGTGTCCTCGCTTCCCCTCTGCTATTAAAAAAGAGTCAGTTCGACATTCACACGATACCTTCAAAAACTGGAGCCAGTTGCTTACTGTGCTCATAAAAGTTGTACCTTTAATCATTTATCCTTTACAGAGGCAGCACCCTCGAGGCAATCTCATTAATTGTGAAAACCTCAATCGCCCGGCGCCAACTGGATCGACCCGCCTGGGGCAAGGGCAAATAGATTTATCAATATATTTGGCTCAAGCGGTCTAGCCGGCCCATGAATCGACTTCAAAACTCCTGAGTGATCATGCACCGCCTGGGGCAAGGGCAAATAGATTTATCAATATATTTGGCTTAAGTGATCAAATATATCCGGCTTAAGTGATCAAATATATTCAGCTCAAATGCTCCAACCGGCCCATGAATCGACTTCAAAACTCCTGAGTGATCATGCACCGCTGGGCAAGGACAGATAGATTTATCAATATATTCGGCTTAAGTGATCGAATATATTCGGCTTAAGTGATCCAGCCAGCCCATGAATCGACCTCGAAACTCCTGAGTGATCATGCACTGCCTGGGGCAAGGGCAGATAGATTTATCAATATATTTAGCTCAAGTGCTCCAGTCGGCCCACGAATCGACTTCAAAACTCGAGTGATCATGCGCTGCCTGGGGCAAGGGCAGATAGATTTATCAATATATTCGGCTTATGTGATCAAATGTATTCGGCTTAAGTGATCAAATATATTCAGCTCAAGTGCTCCAGCCGGCCCATGAATTGACTTGAAAACTCCTGAGTGATCATGCACCGCCCGGGGCAAGGGCAGATAGATTTATCAATATATTCGGCTTAAGTGATTGAATATATTCGGCTTAAGCGATCCAGCCGGCCCATGAATCGACTTCAAAACTCCTGAGTTCGTCTCATCCGGCGCCCGAATGATCATGCACCGCCTGGGGCAAGGGCAGATTAATCAATCTATTCGGATTAAGTGCCTCAGTCGGCCCATGAATCGGTTCACCAGCGTAATACCCACAAACTATTTGGCATACGAATGATAAGTCAATATTGGCAAGATATTCAATCGTAGAAAGCTCAACAGAGTAATCATTTTATCTAAAGTAGTGAAAGGCAAAAATTCTTCACCAACATAACATCACAAACTGCGCATAAGTAGTAGTGAAACGACAAGGTAATTTTCATTAATAAATTAAGCGCAGACAGTAACCAATTTATACATGAAAACTACTCGGAACCAACAAAAGTCCTCAAAACAAAAACATACATCAAAAGGGAAAGCATTTCATAAAATTTGAATGACTCCCAGATCAATCCTCGGGGTCAGACTCAAGTGGCTCAACGTCCACCTGCTCATAAGGAATTGGCAAGGCCAATGTAACCCCAGCGGCATCAAGGGCCTTAAGCCACCCATGTTCGAATCCCCGATTCTCAAAACTTGGGGACTTCATCTACGTATTCCTCGAAGGCGGCGCCTTTTCCTGCTTCGAATGCGGCAGAAGCCTCAGATTCTGCCTTTTCCTTGGCCTCCTTCAACTCTGCTAACTCGGTCTCCACCTTGTTAAGCGCCTCCTCGGCTAACCTAAGCGATTCTTTGCTCGCGTTCGTCCTATCTTCGACACCAGAACGAAGATGATCGGCAGTCCGAGCCCTTTCTACTTCGGCTTCGGCTCGCGCAGTCTCCATTGCGGCTCTCATCATCTCAAACTCGGCCCTGCTCTTTTGATCGCCCACTTCTAACTGCAAACGGTCAATCCTCTCAAGGGCATCATGTAGGCGACGGCCCAAGTCGGTGATCCTGTCGACCGTCTGCAAAACGAGTTGGGATCGTTAGATGCCATAGGCAACCAAAATCAAAACAAGTCAAGTTCACCTACCAAAAGGGCCGACTGCGCAGATAGGGCTACGACCACCAAATCTGGCACGGCATGAAAGGATGCCTTATCAGCTGGTAGGGAGACTGAAGCCGCCAGGCTCAAAGCTACCGCTGGATCGGTAATGATGGATGTGTCAGAGGAAATCGGCGAGTCTCTGATCTTCGGCTGAACAATGAAAGGAACAACCACGTCTGACTCTTCTAAACGAGGCCTTTTGTCAGCAAGACTATCTTTCGAACTGGCCCATCCCTCGGTGCTACGCTTCTTGCCCCGCTCTTCTGGAATCAATCGTTCATCAATGACTGGTTGTTCAACCTCTTTCGCCGTTTTGGCCGCAACAATCTTAGCCGGCTCTTTAATAACGGGTTTAGAAGACTCAACCAAGACAGGTCCAGAACGGGCGGCCTCGGCCTTTTTTCGGGAGGCCATACGCTCGGCATTTTTCTTTCGAGCCATCTGCGTGAGGTTTTCCCCAGCCATACCTTCAAACAAATCACCGGGTAGGTCTCCCAAACTTCCAAAAATAACTCCAGAAGAAAACTCTGCCCGACCCGAAGTGGACGGCGAGGTAGGCTGACTAAGTCTGGTTGCCTTAAACGCTGAGTTTAGGGCCTCGTCAACCTCTTCGGCCTCCTCAGCGAACTCTCTGGCTGGTTCGGTGACTACCTCTACCACCGGCTCCACGTCTTGCCCCAAATCAGAAGCTTTGAGACCAACTTGCCTAAGGCTTCTGAAGCTAGGGAAGATAAGAGCCGCAAGGTGTTGATCGCCGAATGGAATTGGAATGTTGTCAGCGGCCGAAAAAGTAGTATAAGTAGGCTCGCATCGAAGAAGTATGTGGGCTGCTCTCTCTTGCTTCTGTACGTCTGGACGGCCGAAGTATCTGAGTGCAATCGCAATCTGCGCAAGGACTGTGTCGTCAGTAGAAACCAGAATCTTCTTCAATTTACTGCCTGCAAAGACAAAGGGTTAAACATGGAGAGAAGGCCGAGTGAAAGAAAAGTTCAATAAACGCAAGGAGACACACGGCAACCTGGTTCACCCCTCCGTCTGGGAATCGAGTCTAGGCGACCCTCGCCTTCACCAAATTCCCAGTTCCCTCGAACATTGACCGTTATGTCGTCCACATGCTTACCAAAATAGGCAAGCATGGTTACCAAATGATGGTAAGTATCCTTGGCCCTAAGAAAGTACCGCCCAAGCCGACCGAAAGATTTGGCTAAAGCATAGCAGTGTCGAATAGCCAGAATGCCAAGATCAATCCTGAGGCGCCGGTTCAACTCTATGATCCCCATTACGATTCGAAAAAAGTTCACGTTGGGCTGAGAAGGAATCATACCCCAGTGGCGGAGGACGACCCTAAGGAATGGATGTAGGGGAAAATGAACCCCGCCCTCTGCAATGGATAGGAGAGGAAAGACGATTGAATTTCGATCCTCTCTCTCCATATCCAGAGTGTTGTCCGTCACTAGAGACAGATGAACATCGTCGAAGACAGAAAAGTGTTACCGGAATCTGGAAACACGACCCTCAGAAAAGAGGTCTTTCAAGTGTTTAGCCATTTTCGCGGGGAATCAAGGGTTTGCCAAAAGTAAAATAACAAACAGAAAGTAGGATTGCAAAGAAAAGAGAAGAAGACTTACAAGGAGCAAGGGGGACGAGGGTAGACGGAGAAGAGTTGCAGAAAATGCGAGTCAGAGAAGGGATACCCACTGGCGGTCCAAGAGTCTCGAATACTCAACGAAATGTGCACTCGAAAGGACTGAAATTTCAAATCACAATAAATGCGAGACGCACGAATGAGGCGGGAAAGTGTAATGATGATCGAAAAGGTGTGCGCATTCTGACATTTGTATTGGGGTACGCGAAGCTGCCTGACCTATTTTGACTTTTCCAATTCAAGACCAAACACGCCGATTAACTACCGTTAATGGGGAGTTCGGGGGGCAATTGTGGGAGCCGAATAATGGCAAAATCAGAAGATGCGTACCTTAGAAGACTGATATTAATCGGCTGTATCTTACGAGAATGAGAAGCCGAATATAATATATGTGCTGAATAAGTGTAGATCCTTAGAGCCAAATAAGAGAAAGGACAATGATTAAAAAATAGGCCCTGGCCCCGATGATGAAAAGGAACAGGTATAAATATAGGAACAATGGATTTAGAAAGGTATGTAAGAATCACTTCACTTAACTTAGTAAACAAGCTATCCTGAGTGTCTGAACTGACTTGTCCGTCGGAATGCTAATTCCGGCGCCCCCGACCGGAGTGCTTGTATCTTTTCAGGTGACTAGCTGAGGATCACTAGCATCTCCCAGGATCTGAAGAGTATTTCCAAACCACTTCTCCGCAAACTCTGATGAATGAAAGTATCTTATTTCTTTTATTCTTCCGCTTATGAGTTGGTTTTATCGCATTATTTTGGGGACGTGACAACTAGGGTAGAGAAATCAACAGATCTAGGTGAAAATGTAGAGAGAGAGAGTTTAGAGAGAGAAACTCTAGATCTAGGGAATGAAAGTGGAAAAGTGATGTAAAAAGTGGCTGTTACGAACTGATATACGCACAGCCTGCTCAAGCGCAAGAGTTGGCGCTCGAGTGTCCGACACAATAAGTTGTTCCGCTCGAGTGCAGAATGCACACTATCAGTAGTTTTGTAGACAACAGACCAACGCTCGAATGCAATAAGAGTCGCTCGAGCTGAGCCCGCTCGAGCGTAGAATGCATCCTCCCAGTAATTTTGCAGACCAACAAAAGTACTGATAATTCACAAAGCCCGCTCGAGCAGTGAAAGACAATTCTGGGCAACAAAAGCTTGAAAACCAAGCAACCAACCTATTCCAAACACAACAATTACAATCCAACAGCCAAACTCATGGAACCATAAGGGAAAAAGACATGACCAACACTATGAAACCACAAAGCCTGAGTCCAAGACACAAAAAGATCGGGTTAAAACCGGAATAGCTATACTCCTCCCAAGTCGTGAGTTCTCTTTTCTCTCTCTAAACTCAAACTTTTTCACTTAGATCTCTAGATCTACTCACCTAGAGTGATCTTTTCACCTTGATCCTGTGAGAAAGATTGTAGATTTTGTGAAGGGCTTTCTTTTGGTTTGAATAGTTTGTGGTTTCGTCACTGGTGATTTTTGGGTTGTCATCTCTTGGCTTCAAGAGGTAAGGGTTTCTAGTTTTCCTTCAATACTCTCATTTATAGATAGATTTGTGGTATTTTCTTTCTATAAATACAAAAGTTATATTTTTAAGCATATCATGAATAAATTATGAGATAGGGGGTTGGGGTTTGAAGAGTTGGGTTTACTTGTTGGGTTATGATCTTGGGTCACGAGTTTAGGTGTAAAAGTAATAGAAGGGTTGGAATGAAATGTGTTTGGTGAAAAGTTTTAATTTCTCTTAAAAACCCTAGTTTGGTCCATGAAGATTGATGGTGGTTTTGCTTAAATTGATAGTAGAATCATGAAATTGAGGTATTAAATTACACATGTACAAGTTTAATTGAAATTTTGAAGAGTTTGAAAATTTATGTAAAAGTTGCGATTGAACTCTTAATGTTGATATTTTAAATGATGTTATAATATAAAACCAAGCTTGGGGGATGGAAATTACTAATGGTAAGCTTTGTGATGAAATGATGATGTGGAGGTTTAAGAGTTGTATTGAACTATGCCAAATTGCATTGGATGGTGCTAAAATGGTTGTGTTAAATTTTGTTGTGTGTTATGTTGAATTGTATTGAATTATGTTAAATTATGCTGAGTTGAGTTGGGTTACGTTGTGTTGGGTTGAGTTAAGTTGTGTTGAGTTGTGTTAGGTTGTGTTATGGTTGGTACCCGCGCGGGGAGTCGAAAATGTTTTTGGGGGCCCACGTCCCGTCGTATAATAGCTGGCAGATGTGGGGGATGGTTTTGAAATTGAAAATTTTTTTAGGGGGACCCACGTCCCATCGTATAATAGCCGGCAAATGTGGGGGTGGTTTGAATTCAAGGTGCCCAAATGCCTTATCTAGGCTTATCGCTAGACGAATGTGGGAAAAATATTTTTCGTTGTCCACATAGTCCTGCCGTATAATAGCTGGCAAAAGTGGAAAAATGATTTTTGGGTGTCCACACTGTCCTGCCGTATAATAACTAGCAAAAGTGGAAAAATATATTGTTTTGAAAATGGTTTTCGGTGCCCACCTCCTGCCGTATAATAGCCGGTAAATGTGGGGATGGTTTTAAAGTTGAAAATGTTTTTGGGGGTGCATGTGATGACCTGTGTGCATTTTTTCTTTACTCTTTTAAAGTAGGTTAAAATTATAATTTGTTAAGATGTCGGGTAAGTTGTTGGAAATTTTCTCTTAATTATTTCTATTGTGGTTGCCTCGAGTCAGAGATTTCACTCGTTTCGGAGGGTATGGGGTCAGCTCCAGAGTGTCGAGAGAGAAGCTGAAGTATTTCTGGGCTGGAGGGCCAAGGCTGCACGTGCGGGGCCTTGGGCCGCACGTACGGGAAGCAGGGGAGTGTGTTGTGTGCACACTGCCTAAAAGGTAGGTGCACGAGTGGAGGTACGGAGGAGACCGCACGTGGGGGGGGTGAGAGCGCACATGCGGGAAGGCAGCTCCGCACGTGCGGGGGGGTGCGCCGCACGTGCGGCCAAGCGCGTTTTTGCCCCATTTTTCATGCATTTAGCTATGTATTGTTGTTGCCTCTTTTCCCATCCATTTTCAGATTATATCACTCTCTAAAATATTTTCTCTGTTTTTCTCTCATCTCTCTCTACCCAAACCCTCAAAACATTGCATTTTGTTTTGATCCCAAGAATCCATTGGGATTTTGGTACTAGTCCCTTATACCAAAATGATGAGCATGTTGGGGGCTTCGCCTTGACCGGTGGAGATTGTTTTCCAGCGAAGTTGATTTTTGAGCTCTTTCTCCTTTTCTCCCTTGAGGTAGGGATTTCCTTGATTTTCGTCAATGCTTTCCCTATAGATAGACATGTGATAAGTTTGTATTGCATAAAACCTTGTTGTTATGGATTTATTTTCAAAAATCATGATAGCGGACCTAAGATTTGGGTGTTGAGATAGAAATTTTGTGAGATTGGTTGATGTTGAGGTAACTTAGGGTGTGATTCAATATATTCATGATTAGAAAGGGTTAAAGCCTAAATTTTTGGCAATAATGCCTAATAGATAAAATGGGGTTAAAATGGTTGAATAATTATGTTATGAGTTTAAGAAATGTGGTGAATGAGTTGATAATTAATTTATGATTAAAATGGGTCTCATGATTAGAGGATTAATTTGTGTTGGATTGACTATGTTTAAATACAACGAATTGATGAATTGATGAATTGATTAATTGTTAAAAGGGGAATTTAACCATGAGATTAGGAAATTTTGGGTAATATCCTTGTTGAGTTGAAATTGAGCGAATTATGGCTTTGTTATCGGTGGGTTGAGTTTTTGGTTGAATGAATGAAACAAGTCTCTTTATTGTATATATATACATGTACATAAAATTGGTGTATTGAGAATTGGAAATTTTGGAAATTAACATTTGAATGTAGAGACAATTATGATTCTTTTAACCTTGGTAAAAGTTAAAGACCTTGGAACACCGTTGATGTTGTTGGACCAAATGCCTCATAAGAATTGGATGATTGTATTTCATGTATTTAATACATATTGCTTAGAGGTTTTGTCCTTGGTCATCTGTGGAGGATGACATTGTGAATGTTGAAATGATTATGTGCCTGTAGTACACTCGTGTTATCTATGAATGTGGTTTGTTGTGATGGTTGAGAATGTGTGTTGCGCTGAGAATCAGAGGTACCATTCCCTTCCAGCTAGCGCCTGGAGAATTGGATGCGCTGAGAATCAGAGGTACCATTCCCTTCCAGGTAGCGCCTGGTAAATTGGCAGAAGTACCATTCTCTTCCAGCTGGTGTCTGGTAAATTGGCATGTTATTGTGGAGAGATGCATCGTTGGCTTGCTATGCTTCAGGCTGGTAGAGTAAAGATTATTTATCGTTGTTGTTTCAGTTTGATTGTATGTATCATGCATTATGATGATTGTGATTTTGATAGGTTAAATTGTCTCATATGTTGAGTAGAGGTGTTCATGTAAGTTTGAACGTGCTAGAGAGTGGTTGAGAGCGCTTCCACCATAAGTTATTTTATTGAAGGTAATTCTTTAAATTTTGAGTCTAAGTTTGAGAATGTGATGAACTCGTAGAGACGGACTATAATTATATCTGAGTCATGAATAATGTGAAGAAATCAGATTTCATGAGAGTGTTTTCAAACAAAACGGATACTGGGTGGTGTTTTTAATCATAACTGGAAAATATGGTTATCGTGTATTAATTGTTTAGATCGGAAAAGGGGTAGTAAAAGCAAACCTTGGTGTTGGTGAACAAACTAAATGCTTTTCAGAAAAGTATTTATGTAAGCATACTTTGGTTATAAAATGTCACATTATTTTATATGGTATGAGACTAGCATTCATGATCATAGCTATCTGTAAGTCGTTATTGTTGAGGATCATGTTGAGATCCTTACTGGACTACATGTTCATCCCACGTTGCTAATCTTTTTCAGGTGACATGGAGAAGTGTTTCAAGGTCATGGATCTTTCTTAATTGTTGTCCATGGGGCCTTTTATGTGTACGCGGATTACCATTGATGTAAAAGGGTTAAAACCTTCCTCTTGATTTAAATGATGTAAGCCTGCAGGCACTTTATGTAGTTATGTACATGTTGCATTCTTTTTTATATTCGAATGAGAGAATTATTACTTATGTATTCCTTCTAAACATAATGAGCTTCGGTATGCTAACTCTGAAATTGAATGTATAATAATGGCTTAGTAATAGTAATCCGAGTAATAAAAAGTGGGGCGTGAAAGTCCACGTCTTGTCGTATGACAGTCGGTAAATGTGGAAAATATGCTTTTGAGAAAAGGGTTTTTGGGAGTTCACTTCCAGCCATATAATAGCCGGCAAAAGGTGGAATGTGCCATGAATTGGTTGCCTGCTATCCCGCCGTATCAAGTCGACAAAAGGTGGAATTTGTGTTCTGAAATGTATTGAGGTCGGTGATGGTATGTGTGACTTGTGATGAGCTTGTGAAATTACCATTTGATGTGTAATTTGGTATGGAAGGGGAATGCATACAGAAATTATTTGAAAAGAATAGGTAATGAAATAGTAACTGGATAAGGGGTTGGTGATAATGAATTCACCGGGTTGTTTGCAACTATAAGGAAAGATTAAGGATTTTTTTTTTTTTTTTGTAATTAATGAAGAAATTGAATTAAAAATGGTTTATTGTCCTTGTGATACGTTGAATTATAATTGATAATCCAAGTGTGGATGTGATGTAGTTGTCAGACAAGTAGGAGTTGAGTGTAGAATAACTATTATAGAATATAAAGGAGATTTGGATTTCTACATTAAGGAGTTACAGCAAATATGAATACACTAGTGGGAATATAGTGTATGAGGGCTGTTTTAGAGTATTAAGAGAACTTGAACTTGAGGTTATGATGTTATACTAAATGTAATTAGTAAAAAGGGAAAATGGAAATAAAAAGTGGAATGTTAAGATGGAAATTAAATGAGGAATATTTTGGAATTGGTTAATAAATTTAAAATGATATTGTTCCTTAACATATTTTTTTCACAAAGGATTTTATGGTTTTCTGATGACAAGGGATAATTTTTATAGTTGAAGGTTTTCCTTAAATGTTCAAATAAATTTTGAGAAAAAGGTACTCTATGTATGATATATTGAAATTACAAAACATCACCTACTATATTGTATCACCCTGCATGCATGATCATTTCTATCTATAGGATGGTTATTGTTTTAGAACTATGAGATTTCTACTGGTCAATTGTGCTAACTCGTTGTTTCATTTTCTTATAGGAAGAGAATTCGGATTGATTGGTTGGAGAGTTAAGAAGTTCATGTATTTGTTATGTGTAATTTCATAGTAGATGTGAAAGAGATGAATTTTGTATATTGATGTTTGTCATTATTTATTTGTAACTTCGTAGCAGAAGCTTGGCATGTATTATTATTATTGTTGTATCCATTGAGAGAGGGAACAAGTGTTATTATGTTTCTATTACTCATGAGTAATAGATATTTGTAAAAAAAATAAAAATAAAAATTTGGGCATGACAACTTGGTATCAGAGCTAACCGGGTTTAAAAACCTGGAGCTCATGGGATGTGGTTTTTACCACAATGGGTTGGCTTCGCTTGGTGAGGATGTTTGCATGTAGAAGTAGAAGGTGTAGGACGTTATGTGTTCCATTGTGTGAGCATGGATTGAGCTTCTTGGATAGTGCTTGTGGCCAGGTAACTTTCTTTGAGATCTCATTAGAAATGCGTCTGATCAATGTGGTTTCCAATGGGAGTTCCTTGGAAGTTCCGGGACAAGTGGTTATCCTTGTAGACTTGACTCGATTATGTGGTTTGTTGCTTAAAACTTGTTTATGTGCTGTGTGATTATATGGTAGGTTGGTTTCTTGTTTTGGCAAGAAGAGTAACTGTCTCAAGGAACGGTTAGAGTTCGATCGAATGATGTCAGATGTTATTGAGATAATAACAGCTGTAAGGGATCATAGTTTAGATGAGGCAAAATTTTAGGAGGGTGTGAGGTTAGTTTGAGTTACATAGAATATTGTGAAAGGTTTGGAAGGGAAGTGTGAGAAAATGATAAAGTGAATGATAAAATGAATGATAAAATGATAAAATGATATGTAAAAAAGTAATTTAGGTAGGTGTTGGGAAAGTTGATTTATTGACTAACAAATCACCTCTTTTTTTAAATTTTATCTTTAGACGGTTAAATTCAAATAAAAGTTTCAACCAAACACCATTAAATGACTTTTCAAACCAATAAATTTTCTGGAAATTAATATTAGTTTTTTATTGACTTTTAAAATGATTATTTCTTTCTATAAGAAATGTAGATACTAAATGATTTTAATTTTTTTAAACAAAATAATTGTTTTAAACTAATGTACTGATTTATTAGTTGGTTGGAGGCTTTCCTGAATTGGGCATCTCGTAGGTGAGGTTGGTGTAGGAAATGTTTTGCCCAACACCGATTCCTTAATTGTGGCTCATCCACTCTTCTTGTGATATGTTGCCTCTGTAGGAAAGGCCCGGAATGGTTTCAATGAATGATAAAATTATAAAATTAAATGAAAAAATTGTAATTTATGTTGGTGTCGAGAAAGTTAATTAATTAACTAAAAAAATCATCTATTTTTTTAAATTTTATCTTTGGATGGTTCAATTCAAATAAAAGTTTCAACCAAACACCATTAAATGACTTTAAAAACCAATAAAATTTTCTGGTAATTAATATTAGTTTTCTATTGACTTTTAAAATGATTATTTCTTTCTACAAGAAATGTATATACTAAATGATTTTAAATTTTTTTTAACAAAATAATTTGTTTTTTCAACTAATGTACTGATTTATCAGTCGGTTGGAGGCTTTCTTGAATTGTGCATCTCGCAGGTCAGGTTGGTGTAGGAAATGTTTTGCCTGTCACGCCTCGGATTTACAAGGTCCGACCTATGTAAGTAAACCACCCAACGATAGACAATAACTAACAACACTCATGCGGATGTATATAATATAGGCACACAGTACATGTGTTATTTCAATTTTTTTACATTCTTAGATACAACATCTAAGTCAAATGGATACTCTGTAACTAAAACATATAAAGATGTTATAATCAAACTAAGATGCCTAAAGGCTTACTTCATATACAAAGGGTGTAACCTTTACAAGAATAGCACATGACCAACAAATACATAAATGGCCCTTCGCTGACAAATAAAGGAACCACCTTACATGGTTCCAAACACGACTTCACCTTCTCAGTCTACATCCGCATAAGCGTACCTGAAAAATATTTTCAGCCACGTAGGGTGAGCATGAAGCCCAGTAGGAAATATTTCAAAAACTAAATATACTGCACCAGTGTAAATCATCATGAATGCAATACATACATATATAATATGCTCAATGCATTCTCAAATCCACTTGCTTTCTCAATAAAAACCCTTTCTCCCAGTTTTGAAACCTTTCGTTTACTCAAAACGTTTTGCGAATTCAATTGTAACGCCCTCAAAATAATAACGTTAAACCCAACAAATAAGACATTCATTGACATACGAAATATCCACATTCTTCTATTCATCAGAGTTTCATTACAAAAGTAGTGCATGTTAACAACAAAAGCAAAATGCCCTACGGGCTTACAGCTTTCCAAGTTAACACTTGGTTACAACAAAAGAGTGCTAACTCATCTACACATTAAGCCCTCGGCTTGAATATACATGTAATACATCAAAAAGGAACTAAAACCACAACAATCTGCTCGCCTCTAGCCTCCCAAGCTATGACCTTGGAGGTGGCATGCTACCTGTACCTGAAAATGATATTCCCATATAGGGTGAGCCACAGCCCAGTAGAAATACACTAAACCAACCATGAACAATGACTAAAAGATTAGCAATTGATAGATGGCCAACAATGACTAAAAAAAATTATATATTCTTGTAGTGAATGAAAATGTGTATATTTCGTAGTGAGCAAAATATTAAGTTGGCCTATGTGTCTAGGGTGAGCAAAAATTATACATGTATGTGATTTTGAGAAAAATGGGTGAATGTAGGAATGAGGTGTGCATCACCAAATTAAGTTGGCCTATGTGTCCAGGGTAAAAGTCCTGAAAAACGCGCACATACATAGGTGCCAATTTCTGCGGACGAAATATCCGTAAAATGGTAATAGTAGGGCTTGCATATGCTCCAAATCCAAACTTTTTCAGATTAAATCAAAGCTCTCAACGCCCTCTATCTTTTTAACAAAGGCTCTAGGCTAGATTCACACTCTAGAGAGATCGAATCTTAGAGAGGGTGTAAGTTTAGAGAGAGAGGGTCTCGGATTTAAGGTTTGATCAAAAGAAGAAGTGAAAAAGTTAAGTTCAAAATCGCTACTGTCCGCTGATATAAAACACGCTCGCTCGAGCGAAGCCTTGGTCGCTCGAGCGACCAGACACAGAAACTCTCGCTCGAGCTAAGAAGTTCTCGATCGAGCGAAGAAAAACCCAGACCGCTCGAGCGAAGGAAGCTCGCTCGAGCCAAGAAAGGCAACTCTCAGGTCCAGAACCAGACGCAACACTTGCTCGAGCGAAGCCACCCTGGCTCGACCCACCAGACACGAACCTCACTCTCGCTCGAGCGACAAACTCTTGGCTCGAGCGAAGGGCCAAAAATCTGGGCAGCAACACTAGGCTCCCAAACACAACCAACCTGTAACAAACCTGCCCAATACATCCTAAAACTCAATAAACAAGGTAAAGAGGATGTAAACTAGATAATAAACAACTACCAACATCCACGGACACATGTCCAGATCTCTGTACAACAAGGGTAAACCCGGGATCGCTATAGAATGTTTTGCCCAACATTGATTCATTAATTATGGCTCAACCACTCTGCTTGTGATATATTGCCCTCTGTAGGAAAGGCCATGAACGGTTTGAATGGATGATAAAATGATAAAATTATGTGAAAAAAATGTAATTTAAGTAGGTGTTGGGAAATTTGACTTATTGACTAAAAAAATCACCTCTGTTTTTAAATTTTATCTTTAGACTGTTAAATTCAAATAAAAGTTTCAACCAAATGACTTTTAAAACCAATAAAATTTTCTGGTAATTAATATTGGTTTTCTATTGACTTTTAAAATGATTATTTCTTTCTACAAGAAATGTATATATATTAAATGATTATAAAAAAATTTTAACAAAATAATTTTTTTATACTAATGTACTGATTTATTAGTCGATTGGAGGCTTTCCTGAATTGGGCATCTCGCAGGTGAGGTTGGTGTAGGAAATGTTTTGCACAACACTGATTCATTAATTATGGCTCATCCACTCTTCTTGTGATATGTTGCCTCTGTAGGAAAGGCCCGGAACGGTTTGAATGAATGATAAAATGATAAAATTATATGAAAAAAAATGTAATTTATGTTGGTGTCGAGAAAGTTAATTAATTAACTAAAAAAAATCATCTCGTTTTTAAAATTTTATCTTTAGATGGTTAAATTCAAATAAAAGTTTCAACCAAACACCATTAAATGACTTTTAAAACCAATAAATTTTTTTGGTAATTAATATTAGTTTTCTATTGACTTTTAAAATGATTATTTCTTTCTAAAAGAAATGTATATACTAAATGATTTTCTTTTTTTAAATTAATGAAATAATTTTTGGAAACTAATGTACTGATTTATTAGTCAATTGGAGGCTTTTTTGAATTAGGCATCTCGCAGGTGAGGTTGGTGTAGGAAATGTTTCGCCCAACACTGAGTGATTAAATATGGATCACCCACTCTGCTTGTCATATGTTGCCCCTGTAGGAAAGGCCAAGCACGGTTTGAATGAATGATAAAATTATAAGAAGAAAAAAAATGTAATTTAAGTAGGCATTGGGAAAGTTGATTTATTGACTAAAAAAATCACCTCTTTTTTAAAATTTTATCTTCAGACGATTAAATTCAAATAAAATTTTCTACCAAACACCATTAAATGACTTTTAAAACCAATAAAATTTTCGAGTAATTAATATTAGTTTTCTACTAACTTTTAAAATGATTATTTCTTTCTACAAGAACTGTATAT
The DNA here is from genome assembly GCF_004153795.1 of Camellia sinensis. Lineage (NCBI taxonomy): Eukaryota > Viridiplantae > Streptophyta > Magnoliopsida > Ericales > Theaceae > Camellia > Camellia sinensis. The sequence continues at coordinate 46,282 of NW_021025454.1, read as the reverse complement.
ACTAAATGATTTTAAAAAAAAATTTAACAAAATTTTTTTTCCAACTAATGTACTAATTTATTAGTCGGTTGGAGGCTTTCCTGAATTGGGCATCTCGCAGGTGAGGTTGGTGTAGGAAATGTTTTGCCCAACACCGATTCATTAATTATGGCTCACCCACTCTACTTGTGATATGTTGCCCTTGTAGGAAAGGCCAAGCACGGTTTGAATGAATGACAAAATGATAAAATTATATGAAAAAAAATGTAATTTAAGTAGGTGTTGGGAAAGTTGATTTATTGACTAAAAAAATCATCTCTTTTTTGAATTTTACCTTTAGACGGTTAAATTCAAATAAAAATTTCAACCAAACACCATTAAATGACTTTTAATACCAATAAAATTTTCTGGTAATTAATATTAGTTTTCTACTTATTTTTAAAATGATTATTTCCTTCTACAAGAAATGTGTATACTAAATGTTTTATAAAAAAAAATTAACAAAATAATTTTTTTCAACTAATGTACTGATTTATTAGTTAGTTGCATGCTTTCCTGAATTGTGCATCTCGCAAGTGAGGTTCATGTAGAAAATGTTTTGCCTGTCACGCCCCAGATATATGAGGTCCAACCCACATGCATAAACCACCCAACGATAGACAATAACTAAAAAAACTCATGCAGATGTATATAATATAGGCACAAAGTACTTGTGTTATTCCAATTTTATACATTTTTAGATGCAACATCTAAGTCAAATGGATACTCTGTAACTAGAACATATAAAGATGTTGTAATCAAATTAAGATGCCCAAAGGCTAACATCATATACAAAGGGTGTAACCCTTACAAGAATAGCTCACGGCCAACAAATGCATAAATGGCCTTTGGCCAACAAATATAGGAACCACCTTACATAGTTCCAAACACAACTTCAACGTCTCAGCCCACATCCACATAAGCATACCAGAACAATATTTCCAGCCACGTAGGGTGAGCATGAAGCCCAGTAGGAATTATTTCAAAAACTAAATATGCTCCACCAGTGTAAATCATCATGAATGCAATACATACATATATAATATGCTGAATGCATTCTCAAATCCACTTGCTTTCTAAAAAAAAAACCCTTTCTTCTTAGTTTTCAAACCTTTCGCTTACTCAAAACATTTTCCGAATTCCATACATTAGTTTGATATAAAATCCATTTCCACAAGTCAATCCAAGTATCTCAATACCAATTAGCAATTTCATTGCCAATTCCAATACGAATACATCGTTAACCAATAGCAAATACATTGCTAAAATAGTTTTAAAATCATTTCTTTCCAAAACCAAAATGATAATAAATAAAATGGGTAAATCTGCAAAACCACTACAACCTTTCACGGAAATTTTGTTTGCGAAAAACTATCAAACGGGACCCATGTAAACGTAGGCTATATAAGCACATCCATTGCCATTTTATGAAAATTTCGTCCGCGGGAACTAGCACCCTTGTATACGTGCGTTTTTCGGGACTTTCACCCTGGACACACAGGCCAACTTAATTCAATGGAGTCCATCCCCTTTCTTCTCCCAAACATCATACATTTACAATGTATTAAAACATAACCATATTCAATGACAACAGATAAGAGATTAGTTTCCTTTTCCTAGATTTACCATTTTATGTACCCTTTCCAAATAGCACAATACATGTGATCCAAAATATGATTTTCAAAATGAAACAAATGCTCTTAAAACATAACACAAGAATTTCCAAAATCTCTTTTCAAAACGTACAGTTTAAAATCTCAAAATCCATTGCATGCTCCATGATCTACATGATTTATAAACAGTCCAGATGCAATTTCTACAACAATCATAGATATCCTCCACTAATAGCCCAAAACAAATATCTCTAAACAGATAAATAAATTCCATTAAAGGTACACTTTTCCAAAATCTCAAATGAGAGTGATAATACATATCCAATTCTACTATCAATCATTTCAATTTCATATTTCTCAACATTTATTCTATTTCCTCTTTACAATCTTAACATTTACATTTTTGGGCATAACCCCCTTTTTTTTTGGAAAGTCCACTTTTGTGATAACCCTGCTCCGTGTTATGCTAATTAATCTTAATTATGAATGTGATTATGCATTTGATATGATTTTAAGTGCCATTTATATGAATATAAGTGGTTTTGAATTTCTATCTGTTCACCGTAGGAAAATCTGTTTGATTATCTACTTTAGAATTTAAATTGAAGGCCTTATTGAGCACAGAAACCGAAATTGACTACGCCATTGTGATTGGCATAATTTTTAGAGCCTAAGGTAAAATTTAATTGAAAATTTATTCGGATCAAAATAATTAGATTCAAAACGATTAATTAAGCACTGTTATTAACCTCAGTCAATTTGATTAAGTGGGAGACTATAAAAAGGGGGCATTACACTCATATTCATTTGTTTTTGAGTTCATTTCACTCATTTGGCTAAGATTAGCTCTCTAGAGAGAGAGGGGGTCGAATTTAGTGAGAGAGAGAGAGGGGCCAACATTGAAGAATTGCAAGAGGATTCAAGAACTAAGGGGGATTAGCTCAAGATTTAGCTATAATTGGAAGAATTGAAGCCCCTTGGTGAATGATCAACCCTTGATTAATGAATTTGAGTTTGTGATGATATAAATTCAAGTGATTATGTGACCAAGAACAAGAATTGAGTTGTAATTGATGAATTTGAGGTCAAAGAATGCCTTGATGAATGGGATTGCCATGAATTTGTATGTTTGAACATGAAATACATGATCCATGTTGAATCTTTGATTGAAGTTCATGCTGTTGATCATCTCTTCATCATTTAAATTGAGAATGAGAGCTATATCTCACATGCATGTACAATTCATAAGAGTATGAGTTTTGAATGCATGAATTTGTTATGTTGGAAATGAGTTTGGTGTAATTTAGAGCATGTATGTAATTAATTCAGGTGATTTGAGCTTCATAAAGTGGTGAATTGGTGTTGGCATCATGTTAGTAGATGTATATGAGAACTATGAGTCATAAAATGCAAGATATGTTGATTTGAATACTTGTTTGAAGCTCAACATGGTTGCTGGAAAACCCAGAATTCAGCATATCCGCTCGAGCGGGGAAAGCGCCGCTCGAGCGTGAAATGCGAGCTCCTAGAACTTTTGCAAACATGGAAGTCCGCTCGAGCGGGGATATTCATACTCGAGCGGGGAGCCATGTAGTGTGACCTTCCGCTCGAGCGTCCGAATTCACGCTCGAGCATAAAAATGAGGTAACCAGTACTTTTGCAAACCATGAGGGTCCGCTCGAGCGGCGGAACCCACGCTTGAGCGGGGACCCCTGTTTCAAAAATTTTGTAAAGGTGTTTTGTGTTTCGTTTTCTGTTCTCTTTCATTTCTAAGCACTCGTAGGCATGCATTGAGCATCATACATGAGTAAAAAGGATAAGAAAGAAGCCTAAAAGCGATGTATGAATTAAGAATGGATTGAATTCTTTGTGACCCATTGTGTTCATGAAATGTGTAGGGTCGAGCTCCAGGGCAAATCTGCCAGTAGAACACTGTGAGTAATATCTTAGTAAAGATATTCTGAAGTATGTTAATTGTCCAATTGCTTATTATAAGTCTTATAAGTTTGTTAATTTGAATTGTGGACAAATGTTTGTTATGCCATATGGTTGGGCCAAAGGCCGTTGGATACAATTGATTGGGCCAAAGGCCGTTTGACATGAATGGAGAAATGGTTGGGCCAAAGGCCGTTGGATATGAATGAATAGGCCAATGAATGGGCCATAGGCCATTGGATATGAATGAATGGGCCAATGAATGGGCCAGAGGCCGTTGGATATGAATGAATGGGCCAATGAGTGGGCCGGAGGCCGCTAGACATGAATGATTAGGCCGAAGGCCATTTGATATACATGAATGAATTGGGTTCGAGGCCGTTCGTTTAAGAACAAAGTGGGCCAAAAGCCGTTTGATATGTTCGGGCTTGAATTGCCTAATGTACTAAATACTACACGGAGCAGAATACTAAATGGGCCCAAGGTCGTTTGATATATATGAATCTCATTCGTGTACTTTCTTTATTTGATATTATTCACTGGGCTTTCGCTTATGCTCATTCATGTGTATGTAGGTGAGCCAAGGGATGTCCAAACCCAGCCTCAGTGAAATATGTGAGAAACAGTCAATGTTTTGAAGAGTCAGCCCAACGTCTCACGCACGAGACTTGTCTTCGCCTCTTTTGTTCTTTTGTTATAGTTTTGTTATGTTGGCGAAAACATTGGATTACTTTTGCATATAAACTTTGGGTTTGACTGACTTAGACTTGAATGATCCTGTATGTGCAGTTTATATGTTAACTTCCCTTTGATGTGAGTTATTAACGAATACTTATGTGAAATGTTATGATGTGCATATAAGCACAACTCTATGGACAAAGTTTTAAATTTGCTTCCGTTTGGCCCCTTTACTCTGATGAGTTATGTCTTATATGGTTTGAGGCAGTAGGTAATCTCTCAATTACTGGCTGGTTATGTCCTTAACTGTGACATCCCTGTTCTGTATTATGCTAATTGGTCCTTAAGTTGTTTATGGTTATGTGTTTAGCATGGTTTTGTATGCCATTATGTGAAAATATGTGGTTTTGAATTTCTATCTGTTCACCGTAGGAATATCTGTTTGATTTTACCGCTTCGGAAATTAAATTGGAGGCCTTATCGGCCAAAGAACCCGGAATTGATTACGCCGTTGCGATTGGCATAATTTTTAGAGCCTACGGTGAAATTTAATTGAAAATTGATTCGGGTTAGATTAAACCGATTAAATTGATGAATTAGAGCCCAACTACTTTATTATTATAATCTTGGCTTTAGTGGATTTTGTTGTCAAGCTTTAAACACTCAATCTCTCCCTCCCTAGCCTCATTTTGACTGATATTAAACTCAAAGAAGAGAAGAGAGGTCCGGTTGTAGAGAGAGAAAGGGAGAGACTTGTGTAATTTGGGCTCAAGATTTGGCTAGAGCTTGAGGGTTGAAGCTCTTAAGTAAGTGAATTCATGGACTCTTGTTTGTAATTTGTAAGTTCAAAGTTGATAGAGTGTTAAAGAGCATGTAATAAGTTGATTTTTGTTGAGTTTGAAGTCTTGGAACTCATGCATGTAACAAATTACTTTGAATCTGCATGTTTGAGCTTGAAACACATGATTCATGTAGAGTTTTGGTTGAAACTCATGTTGTAATCGCCATTTGTACCATCTAAGTTGAGAATGATGAGCATCTCCCACATGCATGTACAAATCATGGGAGTATAAGTCTCGAATGTTTGAATTTGAGCATGTTGTTGATGGGTTTGAGATATTTTGGGACATGCATGTAGATAAATCATGAAATTGAGCTTCCTGGTGTTGTAATCTTGTATTAGTAGCATGTTAGCATGTGTAAATGTGTAATTTGAGCTATTGCATGCAAGTATTGTAGCTGGAAAACCGATTTGGAGCTCAAGAACACAATCTGGGAAACCTAAAATTTTGATGTCCGCTCGAGCGGGGTAATGGCCGCTCGAGCGGGAAAATCGTGCTCCCAGCACTTTTGCAGAGTTGGATGTCCGCTCGAGCTGGACACCTCACGCTCGAGCGTGGAGTTTTGTAGACAGGCCTTCAGCTCGAGCGCTCTATTACATGCTCGAGCGCATTTTTCAGGCAACCAGTACTTTTGTAGGCCTTAAGGGTCCGCTCGAGCGGGTAAGTACACGCTCGAGCGGGGACCCTAATTTCTGGAATTTTGTTCATGCGTTCTGTGTTTCGTTTTCCGTTCTCTTTCACTTGTAATCACTCTTAGGCGTGCGTTAAACATTATAAATGAGTTAATGAGATAAGAATAAAGCCTAAAGAGGAATATGTGAATTAAGGGACGGATTGAATTGTTAATGACCCTTTTGTGTGCATGGAATGTGTAGGGTCAAGCTCCAGGGAAAATCCACAAGCTGATCACTGTGAGTAATATCAATATTCGAAAGCTTGTCAATGTCCAATTGTTTATTCCCTTATAAACTTTATGAGTTGTTAATTGGGGTTGTGGACAAAAGTCTGACAGGAATGAATGAATGGACCAAAGGTCCTTTTGATATATATGAATGGACCGAAGGTCGTTTTGATGTGAATGAATGGACCAAAGGTCGTTTTGACATAAATGAATGGACTGAAGGTCGTTTTGATGTGAATGAATGGACCGAAGGTCGTTTTGATGTGAACGAATGGACCAAAGGTCGTCTTGATATAAATGAATGGACCAAAGGTCGTCCTGATGTAAATGAATGGACCAAAGGTCGTTTTGACACATGTGAGTGGGCCGAAGGCCGTTTTGACATGAACGAGCGGGCCAAAGGCCGTTTTGACATAAAGGAATGGGCCGAAGGCCATTTTGACAGAAATGAATGGGCCGAAGGCCGTTTCGACATAAGTGAATGGGCCGAAGGCCGTTTTGCCATGAATGTTAGGAACTGCAGCTACTTGATTTGCATTTCGTATAGTCATAAATCTTTGTTAAATAGAAATATGAATTGGGCCCAAGGCCGTTCGGAGCATGTTGTTCTGCATAATGTTATGTAACTGTCATGTTTGATATTATTCATTGGGCTATCGCTCACGCTCATTCATGTGTTTGTAGGTGAGCCAAGGGAAGTCCAAACCCAGCCCCAGTGAAGTCTGCTAGGAGAAATCCGAGTTTTGAGGAAGTCAGCCTTGTGTCTCACTCTTGAGACCTACCTTGCCTTTTTGCTATGTACTTATGTTTTGTCTTGTGGGCAAGGGCTTAGTGTATATCTATAAATAGCCTGTCATACTTATGGATGATCCTGTCTGTAATGAATTTTGTGAAGCTGTACTTTTGATGTGGGTTATTAACGTAACTGAATATGGTCTTTTTGATGTGAATATAAGCACGGCTCTATGGACAAAGTTTGTAATTTTTGCTTCCGTTTGGCCCCTTTACTCTAACAGGTTATGTCAGCTCTGAATATGAGGTCGTAGGTAATTTTAAGATTACTGGCCGGTTATGTCCTTAACCCATAGGGGCGGGTTCGGGTCATGACATTAACCCATAGGGATGGGTTCGGGTCATGACAAGTTTAATGCAAGAAATAGCTCTTTTCAACATATATTAATTCCAATTTCATAATCACAACCTTTTTCAAGAAAACATTTGGAAACAGCTCATTTACATATTTGATTTAACAAACCAACCATTTCCCCAAAAGATCAATATTTTAGGGTTTCTCCAAATTAGTGCTTTTTACATTCACAAACTCATATTCATTTTTGTAAGTGGAAAAAAAAAAAAAACCTTTTGTAACCAAACCATAGCTCAACAATCCCATTTGGAACAAACCCTCACTTACAATACAAATTTTTCAAAAATCAATCCAAGAACAATGGAATCTATATATTTAAAATAAACCACAAGTACACTACTGAACTCATATTGAGTTCAAGAAATAGATCCTACCTCTTGAAGCAAGAAGGAAACAAGTTGAAACGACGATCTGTTGAGATTAAATGGAAGCCCTCGTCATGCTTTACGTTTTGGTATATGGAACTAGGGGTCAAAGATGTATACAAATAGATGAAATGAAGCCTAAAAAGCTTGCGAAATCAAAAATGGCAGAAGGAGAAAGAAAGAGGAGTGAAAAGTGAAGAGGTTTGATCCAACAAGTGACTTTTAAAGATCTAATTTTGCGCTGTACGCTTGAGCGTTGAAAGTTGCGCTCAAGCGCACTAAGCTCACAACACAGATTTGCAAATTTCAAACAGGTATATCTTTCTTGTCCGGACTCTATTTAGGGTCGTTGTTGTCATGACCCGAACCTGCCCCCATGGGTTAAGGACATAACCGGCCAGTAATCACGAGATTACCTACGGCCTTAAACCAAATCAAATATATTTTAACAGAGTTAAGGGGGCCAAACGGAAGCAATTTCAAACTTTTGTCCATAGAGCTGTGCTTACATGGCATGTCATAACATTTCTCAAACATACATTAATAACTCACATCAAGAAAAGTTAACATATAAGCTTTACACAACAAGATCATTCAAGTCATGGTTAGCCAATCAAAACTATATACAACCGTAATCCAAAGTTCTCACCAACATGATAAAATATAACAAAATAGAAAAAGGGCAAAAATAAGTCTCGTGCGTGAGACGTATGGGCTGACTCCTCAAAACCTTGACTGTTTCACACAAACTTCACTGAGGCTAGGTTTGGACCTCCCTTGGCTCACCTACAAACGCATGAATGAGCGTGAGCGAAAGCCCAGTGAATAATATCAAATAAAGAAGATACACGAACGGTATTTAGAACAACAAACATCAGACGGCCTTGGGCCCAATTCATATTTCTATCTAGTATATATATACATATACATATAGGTCAAGTGACTGCGGTTCCAACACATCAAACGGCCTTAGGCCCAATTCATTCATATCCGACGGCCTTTGGCCCAATCATTCGCCTCAAACGGCCTTTGGCCCATTCATTCATGTCAGATGGCCTTCGGCCCATTCATTCATTCATTCATGTCAAACGGCCTTCGGCCCATTCATTCTTTCATTCATGTCAAACGGCCTTCGACCCATTCATTCTTTCATTCATGTCAGATGGCCTTTGGCCCATTCATTCATGTCAAACAGTCTTCGGCCCAATTAATTGTATCCAACGGCCTTTGGCCCAACCATATGGCATAGCAAACATTTGTCCACAATTCAAATTAACAAACTTATAAGACTTGTAGG
>NW_021025454.1:0-37461 GCF_004153795.1 Camellia sinensis | reverse complement strand
TTAGCAACAAATGGAATAAATTATATTTTAAACCCAACAATTTTTATATTCAATTACATTTTTGATTTTATCATTATTTTCACCGTGCCTTTAGGCACGGGCATACACTAGTATATATATATATATGCAATACCTCCTATAATTATATATTTTCATGAAATTCCCCAACATAGCATTAAAGTAATAATATGGAGAAAGTCCCTACCTCATATAATGAAGAGGAGTAAATCTGAAAGAGAAATCTCGCCAATCATGAATCCGAGACTACCATTACGAAAATCACGATGAGCTCTCCAACTTTCATTTTACAAAACTTTTGCAAAATCTCACTCTTAGAACTCTCATCGGAGCTCAAAGGTTGAGCAACAATGAAGAGTAGAGAGAAGAGAGACACAGAGAGAGAGGAGAGAGAGAGAGAGAGAGAGAGAGAGGGGAGCCTCTACCAAACCAAACAAAGAAATGAAAAGAAAGAAAGGCAAGAAAAGAGGAAATGGGGCAGCCCTACATGGGTTGCCTTCGAAGAATTTGATTTCTCAAAATAATACAATATAATTTTAGAAATAATATCTCAAAAATTTTGTAATATAAATTATAAAAATGATATATTTTTTTCTCGCCACAAAATATAATATTTTTGTCACCACGAAATATATCCCTTTTATTCACCACAAAAATATATAATTTTTTTACTGTATGGTACACAACATAAATTCAACTTTAAAACATATATTATAATCATATATAATAAATATCATAACCCTCAATATTGCCACTCAATCACATAATTGAAAAGGACCAAACAGTTTAACATGAGTCATAAACAGTTCAAATTAAATTAAATCTAAGTCATGGGTCTTGAATTAAAATTCCCACCCATAAGCTAAACATCACCTAATTATACATCAAAATAGACTCAACAAACTAATCTCAAGTCATGGTCAAACACACAAACTCATTTTCAATTTCTGTTATAAAATTAAACAGAACACCAATCAGTCTACGAATTTTCATACAATAAATACTCATCAATAAATTCTGAAATTTTTACCCAACATGCTAGACTCATATGTGAACAACATATAAAACATTTCATAATTTTTGAGACTGGGAACTAGTTTAAAAAAAATACAAACTGAACTGTTTTTAGACAGAATATACACAACACTCCAAATCTGAAAATTTGCTCAATTAAATTATGTAGTGACTATTTAAAAAAAAAATTGGGTCATTACAAACCTTCCCAACACCTACTTAAATTACATTTTTTTCATATAATTTTATCATTCATTTAAACCATGCATGGCCTTTCCTATAGGGGTAACAAATCAACAAGCAGAGTGGGTGAGCCATAATTAATGAATCAGTGTTGCGAAAAACATTTTCCTACACCAACCTCACCTGCGAGATGCCGATTCAGGAAAGCCTCCAACTGACTTAATAAATTAGTACATTAGTTTAAAAAAATTATTTTGCTAAAAAAAACATTAAAAAGCATTTAGTATATACATTTCTCGTAGAAAGAAATAATCATTTTAAAAGTCAATAGAAAACGAATATTAATTACCAGAAATTTTATTGGTTTTAAAAGTCATTTAATGGTGTTTGGTTAAAATTTTATTTTAATTTACTGTCTAAAGATAAAATTTAAAACAAAATGATTTTTTTAGTCAATAAAATCAACTTTCCCAACACCTACTTAAATTACATTTTTTCATATAATTTTATAATTTTAATCATTCATTCAAACCTTGCCTGCCTTTCCAACAAGGCAAACATATCACAACAGAGTGGGTGAGCCATAATTAATGAATCAGTGTTGGGCAAAAACATTTCCTACACCAACCTCACCTGCGAGATGCCCAATTCAGGAAAGCCTTCAACTGACTTAATAAATTAGTACATTAGTTTAAAGAAATTATTTTGTTAAAAAAAATGAAAATCATTTAGTATATACATTTCTTGTAGAAGGAAATAATCATTTTAAAAGTCAATAGAAAACTAATATTAATTACCAGAAACTTTTTTTGTGTTTTAAAAGTCATTTAATGGTGTTTGGTTAAAAATTTTATTTAAAATTTAACCGTCTGAAGATAAAATTTAAAAAAAAATTGATTTTTTTAGTCAATGAATCAATTTTCCCAACACCTACTTAAATTACATTTTTTTCATATAATTTATTCATTCATTCAAACCGTGTCTGACCTTTCCTACAAGGGCAACATATCACAAGTAGAGTGGGTGTGCCATAATTAATGAATTAGTGTTGGGAAAACATTTCCTACACCAACCTCACCTACGAGAAGCCCAATTCAAGAAAGCCTCCAACCGACTAATAAATCAGTACATTAGTATAAAAAAAATTATTTTGTTAAAAAAAGTTGAAAATCATTTAGTAGATACATTCTTGTAGAAAGAAATAATCAATTTAAAAGTCAATAGAAAACTAATATTAATTAGCTGAAATTTTATTGGTTTTAAAGTCATTTAATGGTGTTTGGTTAAAATTTTTGTTTGAATTTAACCGTCTAAAGAAAAAATTTAAAAAAAAAAGAGGTAATTTTTTTAGTCTATAAAATCAGCTTTGCCAACACCTACTGAATTATATTTTTTCATATAGTTTTATCATTATAATTCATTCAAATTTTGCCTGGCCTTTCCTATAGGGGCAACTTGTCACAGGCAAAGTGGGTGAGCCATAATTAATGAATCAGTGTTGGGCAATGTAGCACTCTTGTACTTCCTGTTGTAATAGAATTATATTTGACTCTTTGATTATCTTGATTTGGAACTTTCTTAGTCGATATTTGAGCCCTTGGTTGAGGTGTTTGCCATAGTGGTTGGGTGAGATTGAATCAAAAACTCCAAATTAGAATAGTTGTTTATTGAGTAGTCTTCACTCTTTTATATTTCTCTCTTCCACACTTTGAATCTTGATGGGAGGCTAAAACTATTGGAAAACTTATTTTTAGGGGTTCAATTTGGACACAACAACTGTGATAACCCCGTTTCGTATCATGCAAATTAATCCTAATTATGATTGTGATTATGTGTTTGCTATGATTTTGAGTGATTTATATGAATATATGTGGTTTTGAATTTCTATCTTTTCACTGTAGGAAAATCTGTTTGATTATATGCTTTAGAATTTGAATTGAAGCCTTATTGGCCACAGAAACTGAAATTGACTACGCTATTGTGATTAGCGTAATTTTTAGAGCCTACGGTGAAATTTAATTGAAAATTGATTTGGATCAAAATTTAAATAGATTAAATTGATGGTTATAGTGCTCAATTAATTAGTAATAATGAAATGTGTTTGAGAGAGAGAGAGAGCTTATATAAGGGGCTCTATTACACTTTTATTTCATTTGTTTGAGCTCAAAGCTGAAAAAATCACTCTAAAGAGAGGGAGTGAGGGTCAGTTAGAGAGAAGGGGTGGAAGGATTGAAGCTTTGATCTTGAAGCTTGGAAATCTTGAAGATTAACTAAAGAATTTGCTCTAAATTGGAAGATTTGAACCTCTAGGTGAGTAATTGAGCATGAATTCATGGTATATTTTGTAAATTCAGGGTTTAATTGTGATCAAGAACATAACTTGAATTGAGTTTGTGAATTTGGAGCCTGTATGTACATGCATGTGTATAATTACCATGAATTTGCATAATCCAACATGTAGCATGTTAATTATGAGAAGTTGAGTATTAAAGTATACATGCAAGCATGGTTTTGTTGATTTTCATGGTTATGAGCATCATTGGTGCTATTTGAAATGGAATTGGGTCAAAGACTAACATGCATGTTGAATTGGTAGAGATGGGAATTTTGGATGAAGTTTGAATGCATGGGTTTGATCATACAAAAGAAATGAGGATTTATTGAGAATTGGATTATGATTTTGAGCAATTGGCCTCATTATTGCTTGTATACTAGATGATATAATGTGTTTCCCTATTTTTGGTGCCTTAATTCGAGCTTTAAAGCCTTTGAATGTTTTGAATGAGCCTCAAGAACAGTTCTGGAAAACTATAGCGATCCCGGGTTTACCCTTGTTGTACAGTGATCCGGACATGTGTCCGTGGATGTTGGTAGTTGGTTATCATCGTGTTTACATTCCTTTTTCTTCATATTGAGTTATGGGATGTGTTGGGTGGGTTTGTTTCAGGTTGGTTGAGTTTAGAAACCAAAACTAGTTGCCCAGATTTTTGGCCTGTCCGCTCGAGCGGAGGTGTTGGCGCTCGAGCGGGGAATACACCCATCCAGTATTTGTTGTGCAGTGTTGTACGCTCGAGCGTAGGGTTGGAGCTCGAGCGGAGGTCTGGTTCTGCAAAAGTGCTGAGCGAGTGCATTCTGCGCTCGAGCGGGAGGTTGGCCGCTCGAGCGTAAGTCTGTGAGTGGCCGCTCGAGCGGGTGTTTTACGCTCGAGCGGGAGACTGGGTTAAAGTCCGAAATTGGACTTTTCAAATCACTTTTTGCTTTCTCTTCTCTCTCTTACTTTTTCCAAAAAGCCATTTTTCAGAGCTTCTCACTCTAAATCGGCCCTTCTCTCTTAGATTTGATCTAGTAAGGATCGTTTACTCACCTTTTGTCTTCACAAAAGTTATGTTGATCGTCGAGAGCTTCCTTTTGATCTGAAAATTTCGAGGTTTGGAGCATTTTGGTTTTGGTCTTCATCTCCTTGGGGCTCCGGGTTTGAGGTAGGGTAACCTACTCCTCTCTATGGGTTTGTCTTTAAATTTTGGTATTTTGAGATGTTGGGCTTGGTTTGGTAATTTTGTGAAAGATTGAGACTTTTGTGTAATTTTACAAAAGTTGGGTTTTATTCATAATAAAACTAGATGCATGTTTGGCATAGAAAAATGGAATGATTGTTGAATCATTGATGAAAATGGACCTTAGGGTTGAAATGTAATTGTGGAAAATGGCCTAATTACATTGTTTAATTAATTGAGATAATTAATTGGTGAGAAATGAGGATAAGAAATGTTGATTGAATATCCATTTGTGCATTTATTTTCTGCTTAGAAATAACTGCTTGGGCTATCGGTGGAGGATAGTCGTGATTGTTGTAGACAATGCATGATGATTAGGTAAACGGAAGAACTAATCAATGGAATGTGTCATGGAACTTGACGGTTGATAAATACATTATTGTGTGTATTGTGTGATTGTATTATAGACCAATGTGTTTATATACGTTATGTGTAGAGGAGGAGATAGGGGATGTACTCCGCGGTTTAGGGGAAGATAGGGGATGTACCTCTAACGGATAGGTATTGGGAGGAGATGGGGATGAATCCGTAGACAGAGCTCATATGCTTGTCTAGAGAAGTGAAGATAGAGCTCATATGCTTATCTGTTGTGAAGTGTGGATATAGCTTGTATGCTTATCTGTGGATATTGTTGATATACATATCTGTTGAGAATGTGGATATAGCTTTTATGCTTATCTGAATGTGAGATATAGTTTTTATACATATCTGTGAAAATGATGATAGAGCTAGCATGTTTATTTGTTGAAAAAGGGAAAATGAAAAGTAATTGGGACTTGTAAGTCGTTGACATAAATATGTAATTTATGTGATTGTATCAGTGGTGACCAACTATCAATTGCTAATGTTTTAGTCATTGTCATGGTTGGTTTAGTGTATTTCTACTGGGCTGTGGTCACCCTATATGGGAATATCATTTTCAGGTACAGGAAGCATGCCACCTCCAAGGACATAGCTTGGAAGGCTAGAGGCGGACATAGTGTAGTTGTTTTACTTTTGATGTATTACATGTAACTTCAAGCCAAGGGCTTAATGTGTAAACGAGTTAGTACTCTTTTGTTGAAACCAAGTGTTAACTTGGAAAGCTGTAAGCCCGTAGGGCATTTTGTTTTGATGTTAACATGTAATACTTATGTAATGAAACTCAATGAAATAAAGGAATGTGGTTAGTTTATATGTAAATGTTGTCTTATTTTGAGGGCGTTACAAAACCCATAATTTGGCATGTCCGCTCGAGCGGGGAAAGCGCCACTCAACCGTGAAATGCGAGCTCCCAGAACTTTTTGCGGACATTGACATCCGCTCGAGCGAAGAAGTTAACGCTCGAGCGGGGAGCTATGTAGAATGACTTTCAGCTCGAGCGTCCAAAGTCACCTCGAGCGTAAAAATGATGTAGCCAGTATTTTTGCAGACCACGGGGTCCGCTCGAGCGGGACCCCTGTTTCAGAAATTTTGTAAAAGTGTTTTGTGTTTCATTTTCCGTTCTCTTTCACTTCTAAGTACTCTTAGGCATGCATTGACCATCATAAATGAGTTAAAAGGATAAGAAAGAAGCCTAGAGGGATGTATGAATTAAGAACAGATTGAATCGCTTGTGACCATATGTGTTATGTAATGTGTAGGGTCGAGCTCAAGGGTGAATCCACCGGCAGGACACTGTGAGTAATATTCTTAATAAAGATATTTTGAAGAATGTTATTTGTCCAATTGCTTATTTTTGTGTCAGACGGCCTTTGGCCCATTCATTCATATGTCAGACTATCATTCATGTCAAACAGCCTTTGGCCCAATCATTCATATGTCAGACTATCATTCATGTCAGACTATCATTCGTGTTAGACTATCATTCATGTCAAACGACCTTTGGCCCATTTATTCTTTCATTCATAGCGGATGGCCTTAGGCCCAACCATATGGCATGGCAAACATTTGTCCACAATTCAAATTAACAAACTTATAAGACTTATAGGGAAATAATTAATTGGACAAATAACATACTTCAAAATATCTTTATTAAGATATTACTCACTGTATTCTGCCGGTGGATTTGCCTTGAAGCTCGACCCTACACATTACATAACACATATGGGTCATAATCAATTCAATCCGTTCTTAATTCATACATCTCTCTTAGGCTTCTTTTTTATTCTTTTAATTCATTCATAATGCTCAATGCATGCCTAAGAGTACATAGAAGTGAAAGAGAACGGAAAATGAAATACAGAACACATTTACAAATTTCCTGAAACGGGGGTCCCTGCTCGAGCGTGGACTTTCCCGCTCGAGCGGACCCATTAGGTCTGCAAAAGTCCTGGTTGCCTCATTTTTACACTCGAGCGTGAATTCGGACGCTCGAGCTGAAAGCCATTCTACATAGCTCCCCGCTCGAGCTTGAATTTCCCCGCTCAAGCGGACATCAATGACTGCAAAAATATTCTGGGAGCTCGCATTTCACGCTCGAGCGGCGGTTCCCCCGCTCGAGTGGACTTCATGAATTCTGAGTTTTCCAGAACTGTTCTTGAGGCTCAAATTCAACATTCAAAGGCTTTAAAGCTCGAATTAAGGCACCAAAAATAGGGAAACACATTATATATCATGAGTATACAAGCAATATGAGGCCAATTGCTCAAAATCATAATCCAATTCTCAAATAAATCCTCATTTCTTTTGTATGATCAAACCCATGCATTCAAACTTCATCCAAAATTCCCATCTCTACCAATTCAACATGCATGTTAGTCTTTGACCCCAATTCCATTTCAAATAGCACCAATGATGCTCATAACCATGAAAATCAACAAAACCATGCTTGCATGTATACTTTAATACTCAACTTCTCATAATTAACATGCTACATGTTGGATTATGCAAATTCATGGTAATTATACACATGCATGTACATACAGGCTCCAAATTCAACAAACTCAATTCAAGTTATGTTCTTGATCACAATTAAACCTTGAATTTACAAAATTATACCATGAATTCATGCTCAATTACTCACCTAGAGGTTCAAATCTTCCAATTTAGAGCAAATTCTTTAGTTAATCTTCAAGATTTCCAAGCTTCAAGATCAAAGCTTCAATCCTTCCACCCCTTCTCTCTAACTGACCCTCACTCCCTCTCTTTAGAGTGATTTTTCAGCTTTGAGCTCAAACAAATGAATAAAAGTGTAATAGAGCCCCTTATATAAGCTCTCTCTCTCTCTCAAACACATTTCATTATTACTAATTAATTGAGCACTATACCATCAATTTAATCTATTTAATTTGATCCAAATCAATTTTCAATTAAATTTCACCGTAGGCTCTAAAAATTACGCTAATCACAATAGCGTAGTCAATTTCAGTTTCTGTGGCCAATAAGGCCTTCAATTCAAATTCTAAAGCATATAATCAAACAGATTTTCCTACAGTGAAAAGATAGAAATTCAAAACCACATATATTCATATAAATCACTCAAAATCATAGCAAACACATAATCACAATCATAATTAGGATTAATTTGCATGATACGAAACGGGGTTATCACAGTTGTTGTGTCCAAATTGAACCCCTAAAAATAAGTTTTCCAATAGTTTTAGCCTCCCATCAAGATTCAAAGTGTGGAGAGAGAAAATTATAAAAGAGTGAAGACTACTCAATAACAACTATTCTAATTTGGAGTTTTTGATTCAATCTCACCCAACCACTATGGCAACACCTCAACCAAGGCTCAAATATCGACTAAGAAAGTTCCAAATCAAGATAATCAAAGAGTCAAATATAATTCTATTACAACAGGAAGTACAGAGTGCTACATTGCCCAACACTGATTCATTAATTATGGCTCACCCACTTTGCCTGTGACAAGTTGCCCCTATAGGAAAGGCCAGGCAAAATTTGAATGAATTATAATGATAAAACTATATGAAAAAATATAATTCAAGTAGGTGTTGGCAAAGCTGATTTATAGACTAAAAAAATTACCTCTTTTTTTTTTTAAATTTTTTCTTTAGACGGTTAAATTCAAACAAAAATTTTAACCAAACACCATTAAATGACTTTTAAAACCAATAAAATTTTCAGCTAATTAATATTAGTTTTCTATTGACTTTTAAATTGATTATTTCTTTCTACAAGAAATGTATCTACTAAATGATTTTCAACTTTTTTTAACAAAATAATTTTTTTTATACTAATGTACTGATTTATTAGTCGGTTGGAGGCTTTCTTGAATTGGGCTTCTCGTAGGTGAGGTTGGTGTAGGAAATGTTTTTCCCAACACTAATTCATTAATTATGGCACACCCACTCTACTTGTGATATGTTGCCCTTGTAGGAAAGGTCAGACACGGTTTGAATGAATGATAAAATTATATGAAAAAAATGTAATTTAAGTAGGTGTTGGGAAAATTGATTCATTGACTAAAAAAATCAATTTTTTTTTAAATTTTATCTTCAGACGGTTAAATTTAAATAAAATTTTTAACCAAACACCATTAAATGACTTTTAAAACCAAAAAAAGTTTCTGGTAATTAATATTAGTTTTCTATTGACTTTTAAAATGATTATTTCCTTCTACAAGAAATGTATATACTAAATGATTTTCAATTTTTTTTTAACAAAATAATTTCTTTAAACTAATGTACTAATTTATTAAGTCAGTTGAAGGCTTTCCTGAATTGGGCATCTCGCAGGTGAGGTTGGTGTAGGAAATGTTTTGCCCAACACTGATTCATTAATTATGGCTCACCCACTCTGTTGGTGATATGTTGCCCTTGTTGGAAAGGCCAGGCAAGGTTTGAATGAATGATAAAATTATAAAATTATATGAAAAAAATGTAATTTAAGTAGGTGTTGGGAAAGTTGATTTATTGACTAAAAAAATCATTTTGTTTTAAATTTTATCTTTAGACAGTAAAATTAAAATAAAAATTTTAACCAAACACCATTAAATGACTTTTAAAACCAATAAAATTTTCTGGTAATTAATATTCGTTTTCTATTGACTTTTAAAATGATTATTTCTTTCTACGAGAAATGTATATACTAAATGCTTTTTAATGTTTTTTTTAGCAAAATAATTTTTTTAAACTAATGTACTAATTTATTAAGTCAGTTGGAGGCTTTCCTGAATCGGGCATCTCGCAGGTGAGGTTGGTGTAGGAAATGTTTTTCGCAACACTGATTCATTAATTATGGCTCACCCACTCTGCTTGTGATATGTTACCCCTATAGGAAAGGCCATGCATGGTTTAAATGAATGATAAAATTATATGAAAAAAATGTAATTTAAGTAGGTGTTGGGAAGGTTTGTAATGACCCAATTTTTTTTTTAAATAGTCACTACATAATTTAATTGAGCAAATTTTCAGATTTGGAGTGTTGTGTATATTCTGTCTAAAAACAGTTCAGTTTTGTATTTTTTTTAAACTAGTTCCCAGTCTCAAAAAATTATGAAATGTTTATATGTTGTTCACATATGAGTCTAGCATGTTGGGTAAAAATTTCAGAATTTATTGATGAGTATTTATTGTATGAAAATTCGTAGACTGATTGGTGTTCTGTTTAATTTATAACAGAAATTGAAAATGAGTTTTGTGTGTTTGACCATGACTTGAGATTAGTTTGTTGAGTCTATTTTGATGTATAATTAGGTGATGTTTAGCTTATGGGTGGGAATTTAATTCAAGACCCATGACTTAGATTTAATTTAATTTGAACTTGTTTATGACTCATGTTTAACTGTTTGGTCCTTTTCAATTATGTGATTGGTAGTGGCAATATTGAGGGTTATGATTATTTATTATATATGATTATAATATATGTTTGAAAGTTGAATTTATGTTGTGTACCATACAGTAAAAAAATTATATATTTTTGTGGTGAATAAAAAGGGATATATTTCGTGGTGAACAAAAATATTATATTTTGTGGCGAGAAAAAAAATATATCATTTTATAATTTATATTACAAAATTTTTGAGATATTATTTCTAAAATTATATTGTATTATTTTGAGAAATCAAATTCTTCGGAAGGCAACCCATGTAGGGCTGCCCCATTTCCTCTTTTCTTGCCCTTTCTTTCTTTTCATTTCTTTTGTTTGGTTTGGTAGAGGCTCCCCTCTCTGTGCGTCTCTCTCTCTTTCTCTCTCTCTCTCTCTACTCTTCATTGTTGCTCAACCTTTGAGCTCCGAATGAGAGTTCTAAGAGTGAGATTTTGCAAAAGTTTTGTAAATGAAAGTTGGAGAGCTCATCGTGATTTTCGTAATGGTAGTCTCGGATTCATGATTGGGCGAGATTTCTCTTTCAGATTTACTCCTCTTCATTATATGAGGTAGGGACTTTCTCCATATTATTACTTTAATGCTATGTTGGGGATATTTCATGAAAATATATAATTATAGGAGGTATTGCATATATATATATATACTAGTGTATGCCCGTGCCTAAAGGCACGGTGCAAATAATGATAAAATCAAAATGTAATTGAATATAAAATTGTTGGGTTAAAATATAATTTATTCCATTTGTTGCTAAAAAATTGAAGTCAAAATATAAATCAAGGTCTGGTTAATTTTGAAAAGTTCTTTTTTTTTTTTTAAACTTGAAAATAAACATTTCCTAATCAACTATTTAAAGTACGGCAAGTAACTCAATCATAAACATGTGTTTTTGCTAAAGCAATTTTAACAAACTTTATGACTCTAAATCATAAACTTCATATCAACACAAAAATTAAAAATAAAAGCATCCTTACCAAGCAAGTCAAAAAAAAAAAAAAATTTATAGATACAAAATAAAACGCACAAACCAAAGATATTGTACATTTGTTAACACAATAATCCAAAAAAAATTACACCAAACAATGCACAACCAATGCTTGACAATTACAAAAAAAAAAAGTATTTTGCAATTCAAAAAAAAACAAAAACAAATTAAAATTAAATACCAACCAACGCACACCAGCTATTGCTCTGCAATCTAAAAAAATTAAAATTGAAATGCACACCAACCAATACTTTGTAATTTAAAAAAAAATTAATTTTAAACACCAAGCAATGCACACTTGCTAGTGCTATTGCCACAACTCAACATTGTAATAGTTCTTTGCAAATTATAAACCCAAAACTACATGAGAAAAAATATAGGGAGAAAAAAAATTTTTAACTTGCCTACATGGTCACATGAGATTTTAAAAAATGTATTCTCAGCACAATCTACACCACATGGAAATAAGAAAAAATCAAGTACAACAACTTACTAATGGTGCAGAGAGACCATATATATTTTGTTCAAACCTTCTGTAACACAACAGATATATAAAATCATGGAAACACCTATGTAAGGACTAAATACTACTGTAAATGTTTTGTAAGGTACATCCCTTTTCTAATCACTGATAAATGTGAACGCATACAGGAAAAGATTTCAACTGTTGAAGCAATTATGGATTTAACAATTATAATAGACCTCATCAGTCAGACAATAAGGTATAATAGACCCTAAAAATATATAAATTCCTTCCACAACATGAGGAGTTTATTCCCAAAACCAACCAACAATAACAATACAAAGTTAATGAAATAAAGAACATCTGTAGGTGTGAAATCAATAATCTTCTGCACTTTTCAATGTTTAAATAAACATCTAAATTTTTCATATACAAAATTGTAGAAAGCCTACTGTTTTAAGCATTCGCTTTAAGTGAATAAATCTTCCCTCTGTAGAGATGAACCTTGAGAGCAGTCTCAAAATGCAAAGCTCAAAAAAGATTGTTTTTCCACTTCCTGTTGGTGCTGAAATGACCATATTTACATCGGATTGGAAACAGGCAGAAAAGCATTCACTCTGCAATGAGTTAAAGTACCTATACAACAAATACAAATGCATAAACAATACCAATTACACCATGTATAGCAACAGAACAATATTTTAGGCATTGTGGGTCAATTCCCTAAAGAAAATTTAGCATTATACATTGTTTGGGAGGCACAGTGTAAAGAAAATTTAGTGTATGCCCGTACCTAAAAGCATGGTGTAAAGAAAACAAATGGGAAAAAGGATACAAATGGGAAAAAGATTAAAAAAAAAAAAAAAGGTTTGGGAGGCATCCATTGCCACTGGTGGCGACATCATTAGCAGGGAATGAAGGGGATGCGGAGGAGGCACATGTGAGGCGAACAGAGTCGGTGATGGCTTAGGGGTGAACAACAGTGTTGTAGGTGTAGGAAAAGAAGAGAAAGAGTCAATAGAAGATAGAAGAGGTATGGTGAGAAAGAAGAGAGAAATGGAAATAGTGAGAGAGTGAAAAAAATCTCAACGCTTCACTTTTTAGTTGGGATTATCTAAACCATTCTAACCAAATATAAGAGAAATATTTTCAAAATTTGCTACAACTATAAACTGAACTAACTACACAAAAATCACCTAAATGAACATCTATAAATCTAAAAAACAATGAATCAAATGTAAAAGTTAAAAAAACGAACTCATCAATAATGAAAATTCAGTGTTTGATTTTTCCTTGGATTTGCAGTACCTTATTCACAAATCACAATAATATGTTTGAATATAGATATTAGACTTTTCTCAAGTGTACAAAGGTTCTAGAGTTCCAAATAGGAGACGTTGCGCATGATAATACATATGTAAGCAAATGATCCTTCTAATTGAACCTTTTTATCAAGCATTACATATGCAATCAGTTGTGGCTAATACAAAACACATGGAAGGCCAACTCAATAAATAAAAAAAATAATAAAAAAAAACAAACACATGGAAGAAGAAATTATTTGACAACCAACAATGAACAACAATGTGCTACCAAATAAACCTTGGAGTTTGAATCATATTTAAAATTTTTGAATGAAAAATGAAGAAACTTACTCACTTTAAAACACCATTGCACTGATGGAACACATACTTGGGTGTCCCAGTGGCATAAGTCTATCTGATAAACCATCATCAGGAGAAGTGTTTTGCGCCCAGGCTTAGTTTCTCTCCGTATTCCAGTCAGTCAACTTCCTATCAGTGCTGTAATTTTGATTTCAAACATAATTCTTCATTTAGTTATCTAAAAAATAAAAAAGAGCTACATTGGTCTACCTTCTCATCATAATGTGTAAATCAAAGAGTTAGGAAACAAAATTAATGTAGCAGAGGCAGAAATGGGAGGGGAAAAGGAAAAACAAAGAATAATCAATATCTGGAGTTGTAGACATGTTTGAATTTCTACATATTTTAAACAGAATAGAGAACAAAAGGGCAACTTTAAAATTATAAATTTCACGGAGGGCAACAAAAGCTGAAAGAGCAGAAGGAGAGGAGTGAAACAACAAAATCTGAGAGAAAGAACTTACCGGAGTGAGCTCTGATGGGGGAAAGAAGGAAACAACAAAAGCTGAGAGAGAGAGAAGAGAGAGAGAGTTTTAAATTTGAAATCAAGAAACCTACGCACTTTAAAATACCATTGCACTGAAGAAATCAAGAAACCTGTTAATCACTTGAAGATACAAAGCAAGCAAGAGAGATGTGATATAGGATTTATGGATACAATCTTGGAATTAATTTTCTTAAATAAACCTGATGAAAAGTGCAATAAAATAGAAGTACAAATGACAATTCAATTAAAGAAGAATGCATGGATAGTTTTTATTTTTATTTTTATTTAAGCTTTAAATTTTGGTTCCCCCATGACTAAAAGGATATATTATATTAGAAGTCCTATTGAAATTAAGTTGCCAAACTATAAAACATATTGTGAAACAATATGTGCAACATATGTTTTAAGTTGCCAAACTATAAAACAATATGTGCAACAATATGTGCAACATATGGATTAAGTTGCCATGATACCACTATCAATCATCCCATAAAAACAAATTGAATTAATGATTGGGATCCATTCCACTAATGTAAAGATGATGATAAGATAAACAAATTTACTTATCACACTATTACTCGTTTGTAAATGGGCATTGGACGTAAAAAAAAAAATAAAATTAATATAACGGTGAAATAATATTAAAAAAAATTGATCATATCATTGAATTTTTATTTTGTGGATGATGAAGCCATTTTATTGTTCTTGGTTACATTGTTTTATCAAGAGTTGTGCCTCGTTTGGGAATTCAAACTCAAATTTGGAAGAATTGTTAAATGCTCTGTTATCCTCAAATGCTGTACAATTCTATGAACCAAACATCTTTGAGGAAAACAAAAAAGAATAATGAAATTGTGAGTTAACATAGCTGAAAAACAACAAAGGAATTGGTGACTTGTTTCCTTAATGAAATTGTGCTGTTCCACATTTTTACATCAGATAAAATTGTTACAAAATCTAAATCTTTAATATCAAACACAGAAATTAACAATTTTTATACTGGAATGCAATATTTCAAATAAGATAAATTAGAAATCAAGAAATTTATTGAAATCAATGTATCAAATCTAAAAATTGAGAGCGAAGGCTCACTGTCTTGAGGATAAGAACTGAACCGAAACTTCACTGATACAATGATGCTTCCTCGACAATGTTGAAATTTCCTGTTAAAAATAAAATAAAAATTGTCGAAATTTCAGAGGGAGGGTAACACCATAATAATTGAATCTCATTCTCCAAGCCAAGTCTGGCAATGGTAAGGAAGATCGAAGGTGCTGTGATTGTGTGAAACCACATTTATAAATTGAAGGCACTTTATGGGTACTTTTTTCCGGGAAAAAATTCGTACACACAATAACATGAATATAAACAACAACAACAATAACATCCAATCAAATATAATCGAATTTCACAACGAACTCAAAAAAACCACTAAAATTAACCAAACAACATCAGAAATCGCAATTATTCATATGTAGATACAATTAAAAAATAGACACAGCCCGTCAGAAAGAGAAAGAGAGAGGCAGGACACGATGAACTCAAAAAAAAAAAAACCTCAAATTAACCAAACAGTATCAGAAATCGCAATAATAAAAAAAACACACAGCCCAACAAAGAGAGAAGGGGAGAAGTAGAAATCGAGGACTACCTTGCGAGCCGAGTTCGAGAGGCAGAAATCGAGGACTGGAGATTTCCTCACTATCAAGTGAACATCTTCATTTGCTCTATGGCCAGATCTGCATGTCAAGTTTATGTTTAAAAGATGACTATCCAGTCTTCAATCATTAATTAAGAAAAATAAATAAACGAAGATTGAGCACATTGATACATTTCTAGTATAACCATCATCAAAGTATCCAATTCAAATTAAAACCAAAATCAAAATTCGTTATAATCATAAGTATTTTGAAGTTCACCATTTATCATTTAGAAAGTCCAAACATAAATTTATGCCACAAAACAAAAACAAAAAAACAAAACAAATTTATACTATCTATCAAGTAAATCAACAACCAACATAAACAACAACCAACAAAACCAACTTTAATCTTCAGTAGCTTTCCCAGAACTATATGTTAATATTTTAAATAACAAATTTTAATTGATCTCTAAGTGAGTTACTCGAAGCTTTCCCTGGTCTTAAGTTTACAATCTCCTTTTCTAATGGATTTTCACCACCATATATGCACCATAAATACTATAATTTACATCTAGTGTAGCGTAACAAATCCCATATTTCTCATATTCAAATGCGGACCTGCTGTAGATTTCCTCAATGTCAAATGAACATCTTCATTTTCCATCCGATTCCTCCTTGCTCTATGGCCAGGTCTGCGTATCAAGTATAACTCTCAGTTGATCACTATTCAGTCTTCAATCATTAATTCAAAAAAATAAATAAATGAAGATAGAGCACATTGATACATTTCTAGTATAGCCATCAAAATATCCAATTCAAAAAATTAAATCTATTCAAGGTTGAAGAATATATGCCACTTCAAAAGAAGCAAATAATACACTATCAACAATCCCTTGGTATAATATATGAAGTTTGTCCCAGTTAAGGAAGTGTAGGTAATACTGTAGGAGCTACAGAAGGCAAGGAATATATAGATTAAGATTAAAATATATATATATATATAATTGTGACAGGGTGCTTTTGTGGGAGAAAATTGAAAGGATGAAGCATGCAAAACAATACAATATGAAGTGGGTTTAAGTCAATTGAAATGTTTAAGTTTGACATCAGAACTTAATTACAAAATTAGCATGCAGAACAATACAGTAGATATTTAAAAAATCAAAAGAAAGAGAAAGGGTATGCAGTCACTGTCCCAAATTCGCATGTGCTTCCTTCCATGTAGGTTCAAACAGACACATACAATACACAACTCAAAATGTTCACTGTGATCTGATTCCCAATCCATAGTGTTGTAGCATACATTGTGTTGAGTCTGTATTGGATGTTTAAAACTTATTTAAAAAAATAGTAATAATACTGTACAAAAGTATGAGTTAGTGATTTGTTTGATAATATAAATATTTTTCGTATTTATAATTAGTTACTTATTGATTGAGAAATAAAAAAATAAAAAAAGTATCAATAGAGTTGTGGTCTATTTCAAAGTATTGAAGAATTTTACTTGAAGCTTTCCTTGAACACATTCTGTTTCAGCATGAAGCGGGTTTTGCATCAACAACGGCAGTGGTGATGATGAGCAGCGGTGGTGGTGTTACAACCATATAGACAAACCAGACATAGCCATAAACTGATCTACTGGAATGCAATAAACTGATCTACTGGAATGCAATAAACTGATCTATGAAATTAGAAATCAAGAAATTTATTGAAATTAATTAAAAGAAGTAATAAACTGATCTACGAAAGGGGAGAGGCAGAAATTGAACCTTGCGAGTGCGAGTTCGAAGGGAGGGTGGTTGTCGATGCTGAAATTTTTATTCATACGAAACAAATTGATTGGAAAAAAAACCTAACTTGGATCATCATCCGTATATCATCACCAACCTGAAAAAGTGAAACAAAGAGAAAAAAGATTCATCAAATACCAGTTTCATTTTAAAAATAGCACCTTTTTAAAAAATAATAGAGATTGCCCGTGCCTGAAGGCACTATCTAATAAAATTCTTATATTACAGTCTATGTGTTGCAAAAATGTTAACGATCATAAAAATGTTTTATGAAAAGTGTCTCAAAGTTGTGATGAAATAACCAAAAAATGTTCAGGATCAATCAATCGACCTACAAAGGTTAGATGATTTTTCATAAAACTACTTAAGAGAAATTATGTAGTATACCCAAACAAATATAGCCTTAAATAGTATATCAAAAAAAAAAAAAATTAAATAGTGTGTGGTTTAACTCGGTTACAGTCGAATTCACATGTGAAGTGAATTTAAAACATACATTACTTTATTAACATTTGTTTTGTGTTTGAATTCTTGATCTATATATTATTTTTCTTAGTATTTTTTAACGTATGAAGTAGCTGACATCTTTTGATAAGCCACTTTGTAGGTGAATCACCTCAATTTCTTAATTATTGTTCTTAAAAAGCAACTAATATGCTATTTTCAATATTTTTTATTTATCCATTAAATTAGAGCTACCCTTAATAAAATAAGGGGAGAAATGATGGGAAGTGGTCAATGCATACGTCCCAAAAAAAAAAAAAAAAAACAAACAAACAAAATAATAATAATTGGAAAAAGAATTCACACCAATAAAAAACAATCTCTTCTAATTTTATTTGTAATGATATGACAAATTACATATTAACTTTTGATTTATTACAAATTCAATCATGTAACTCAACTCCATTGCGATGTCATTGCAAATGAATTGTAAATTCCGAAGTGCAAGTCTTTAACATTAATCTAGAAGAGTTACCCTCTATCTTTCGTAAACAAAATTCTTGTTCTTTCAATTAAAATTCGCCAAGAAATAGATAATTAAATGTGTTGCTAATAATAAATTTAAATATCTAAAATAATACATCATTTTCTTATGGAGAGTTATATAATTGGAAAGATCCCAAAACTAAATTAAATATGACAGTAATTCCATGTACGCATAAAAATCAGAAAAACATGCATACAAAATCAATATGCAAATTGATTCTAGGTAATGTGAAGACTACAACCATAATGAATTTAAACCACATTAATTTTTCTATATATAAATTGTAGTGCTCTTAATGGTTCCATTCAGCAGAGAAACATTTGGGTCTAACCCCAAATAACACTTCAGCTACATATTTAGCAGTCCTTGCCGGTTCCTTGATGTTGTATTGGGATATTAAATTTGTGGAAAAATAAAAATAAAAATAAAGAATAAGTGAACAAAGTAAAAGCTCATTGCCAATCATGATACATTTCAGACCCAAAATTTTTAAAAAATTAAATCCAAACCCATAAGCTACATAAAAAAATAAATAAATAAAAATTGGGATAAGAATGCACAAACAGAACACCAAAAACACGCTTTCTTTGGTGTGCCTAGGAAGAACAGAAAGCTCTTCATCCCCGCTTTCTTCCCGAAAAGGTAAGAGAATCCGAGAAGAACCTAAATTTCCCACTTCACAATTTCGAGCAACAAATAGAAATCAAACCCAGTTACTTCAAAAATAAGCAAAACACATCCGATTAAAATGCCTAAAACGTCTAAATTTAGTCGAAACCTTCCTTGTCATAAGCAGCTGATATTAAAAATAAAAAAAATAAAAAAAAAAACAAATTCATTAGCAGAACACCCATCAAAGTAAATTCGGTCTTCACTATTCAGTACCCAGAAGCAAAAATGTTGTATAACCTAGTATTCATATTGAATTGCAGACCCAGAAGAACCCATAAACTTCAATTCATAGAGTGTCTCTTGTTCTAATTTGTACTTGGACTATTCTCTTCACACATTTCAATTGAATGAAGCTATGATATTATTGAAGATGAAAACAATAAAGATTGAGGGTATGAGAGAGAGAGAGAGAGAGAGAGAGAGAGTTCTGTATTAATGTTGATTCTTCAAGGGATCTGACACAATTTTGAAGGGAATGTTGAATGCGATGAGCCACAAAGTTCAATGGGCCTCTCAAATTCACGGATTTAGTTTGATAGCAATAAATGAGCAGCAAATTAAAAAAAAAAGAAAAAAAAAGAAAAGTTTTACAAACTAAAAAATAAAATAAAATAAACTAAAATCATACTCGCTATCATAAAAAAACCCAATTTACTTTTCAGCTTTCTCTCACTAATTCGAACAATTATCAGAAAAGTACACATACTGAAAAAGAAACCTGAATTCTTGAGGGGGTGAGTGTTGGTTGACTAAAACAGAAACCAAATAAAACGTTAACAGATATAATTTTGACAATGCCCTCAAGAGGGAGGTTTTGACCAAACCCTGTTTTTTTTTTACAATGCCCTCACTGGAAAATACAATGTTATCTGAAAAAAAATTAACAAACTAAAAAAATTGTGGGAGTTTCACAAACTTAAAAAATTTAACAAACTCAGAAGCTGTGGGAGTTTCCACTGAAAGTCAAAAAATTGGATTTGATTATGTTATGGAAAATACAATGTTATCTGAAAAAAAATTCACAAACTCAAACAATTATGGAAGTTTCATAAACTTAGAAGCTGTGGGAGTTTACAACAGCCAATAAAAAGACTTGAGGGAATAAATAATTTAATTAGTTAGAGTTAGAGGGATTTACCTATTGCAAAGAATGTAAACACTTTAATGGGAACCTTACAAAAATGAAAAGACACGAAGGAAAAAAATGTAGGTTTTAGACATCCTTACCTGCATATCTTCAGGCTTATTATCTTCTAAAATCTGTGGGATCAAGAGAATTCAATATTTCAGACTTATGGGATTAGTAAAAACCTTCCCTCAACCCCCAACCAGTTAGTTGAGTTAATTTTTACAATGCCCAAAAAAAAAAAAAAAAATACAATGGTCATTCTATTTAACAAAAAACAAAAACAGCCAAGTGACAATTTTATCACATCAACACTGCATCACTGGAAAATACAATGTTATCAGATATAATTTTTACAATGCCCTCAAATGGGAGGTTTTGACCAAACCCTGTTTTTTTTTGAAAAAAAATTCACAAACTCAAAAGCTGTGGGAGTTTCCAGTGAACTAAAATGTATTAGATTGATTTTAAAAAAACGTAAATGACCCATAAACAAAACCCTAGTATCCAGCAAAAAAAAGTCCTTCAACTTTTTCTTATCAGAATCAATACTCAATACCTGCAATTCACACATTCCCAAAATAAAATAAAAGAAGAAGAAGAAGAGAATGAATGAAAGATTTTCAAGGATAAATGAAAATTCAGCAATTGAAACATCAGAAAGCCCAACCTGAAATGAATCTCCATCATTAAAATAAAAAATTGTAATTTTCTAATTAAATTTTCCAATTACCTAATATTGTTGTTGAAACATTTATAAAAACATACACACATATAGGGGGACCTAATTTAAAATGAATCTCAACTACTCCAATATTTTCTGACTAATTTTTGAAGTAAAGTTTTCGATTCAATATTTTTTCTGACTAATTTTTGAAGTAAAATTTTCGATTACCTGACTGATCATGAGAGAAGCTTGGCTCCAATGAAATGCAAAGTAGGCAAGGATGCACCTATCAAACTCCTCAACCAACTTCACATGCAGCTCATCAACATTTGGCTCATCAGCAAAATACTCATAGATAGTACTCTCACACTCTTTGGATTTTTTGAGGTACTCATATGCTAATTTGCAAAGTTGGGGACGTTCACTTCCATCTTCAAATCCTAAACAATAAAACATTTTAGTTGTTGTAAAGTAGAAAAACATTATGAAAAAAAAAAGAAGAAGAAAAGAAGAATGGAGATGAATAGATTTTTACCAACATGATTGGAGAATCTTTCAAGTTTGGCAACACGGCCAGACTCATTCCTGTCTAACAATGGAACTATGGTTTGATCTTCTAACTATTTTGGGGGCTTTTGTTGATGGTAGTAGTGAAACGCAGTGGCACAGATGACTCCAATGGAGGTTGCAGCCAGGATGTGTGCAAGGATATGCCCATCTAAAGATAGAATTTGAGAGAATATTATTACTACTGCTGCTGCTGCTACTACAATGAGAGAGAGAGAGAGAGTATTACCTTTGAGTTGCATGGGTTTGTTATGCAGAGAAGAGTCACCAGACTTGGAATTGAACTATGCTTAGATTTGAGGAATTGGGATTTGCAGATGAGAACAGAATGAATTTCAATTCATTGGTATATAAGAGGAGTTGATACTACTATTGATATGAGTCAACTACTTTGTTATTGGGATTTGCAGATGAGAACAGAATGAATTTCAATTCATTGGTATATAAGAGGAGTTGATACTACTATTGATATGAGTCAACTACTTTGTTATTGGGATTTGCAGATGAGAACAGAATGAATTTCAATTCATTGGTATATAAGAGGAGTTGATACTACTATTGATATGAGTCAACTACTTTGTTATTGGGATTTGCAGATGAGAACAGAATGAATTTCAATTCATTGGTATATAAGAGGAGTTGATACTACTATTGATATGAGTCAACTACTTTGTTATATATATTTCTAAAAAATGGTGTAGTGCTACCCATCCATAAGAAGAGTCCGGATCCTCTCTAGCCTCTCCCTCCGGGCAACGGCTCAGATAGAGCCACGTCACCTATAAAAAAATAAACGGCTTAGATTTATTTTTTTAAATAAAAACAATACACATTCACTGACACACACTCTCTCTCTCTTCCTCTCGTCCCTTTCTCACTGACACACACACTCACAAAACACACTCCCTCTCTCTATATCACATTTCTAACAAAAAAAAATTCAAATATAATTTGTTAAAAAAAAAAAATTTGAGGTCAAATTATACATGCGCCCAAGAGCCCCACACATAAAATAAAATAAAAAAATAAGCCTAAAACTCTACACCACCCACCCACCCACCGATGGTCCTTTCTCGCTCTCTCATTTTCTCATATTTCAAATTTTAAAACACACTCATTCGGTCTCTCTCTTCTCAAAACACACTCATTTATATGAAACCAAATAAAGAATAAAATAACTAAAAACTTGAGCTTTATTGAAGAAAGATTTTCATTTTATGTATGGCAAAGGATCAAAGATTTTTATTTTATATATTTTTTAATTGAATTTTTTTATAGCTTTGTTGCAATTATTGGTAGGGAGAATAGGAGAGTTTCAGAAAGTTTGAGAGAGGTGGTCAATGATGGATGGGATGGGAGTTTCAGACCCTTGCCCTTGGCTCTTCCGTGAGGGTTGTGTGCAACCACATTCGGTAGGCCATGGTCTAGCAATATGCAAGGTACAGAAAAATATGATGCCTCTCATATTTAAATAACATTAATAAGATCAAAAGGTAACAGATTCATATTGCAACTTCCAAATAAATTGAAATAAAGCTTTAATGGATAGAACATTCTAGCTTATGTGTTAATGACTTTAATAAGGATTTTCTTTTTAACACTAAAGGAGTTAATACTGAATTGAAGAGTTTGAAGTTAATTTCTACTGAAATGAAAATGCCTATGAGAATATAAGTTGAAGAGTTTTCTTTGCAGTTTTCTATGAGAATATAAGTTAATTTCTACCTCACCACATTTGAACACAAAATAACAACTAACAATTAGTGATTGTCCTTTCTCAATTTTGCAATTGAAGTAAACCACTCCGGAAACAAAGAAACG
Organism: Camellia sinensis; assembly: GCF_004153795.1. Taxonomy (NCBI): domain Eukaryota; kingdom Viridiplantae; phylum Streptophyta; class Magnoliopsida; order Ericales; family Theaceae; genus Camellia; species Camellia sinensis. Next base: position 14,048 of record NW_021025454.1, on the reverse strand, counting down.
ACCTTGAAGCCCAACAATTCCAATAATCAAAACATCAATGTACAAAGAAACTCTTCAATCCCAATATAAGGAAATTAAACACAAACAAAAATAAAAGAAAATAGTATGATCCATCAATCTAGATATAAAAACCTAAAATCAACTCAATTTTGCAGTTGAAGTATACCACTCCGGAAACAAAGAAACGACCTTGAAGCCCAACAATTCCAATAATCAAAACATCAATGTACAAAGAAACTCTTCAATCCCAATATAAGGAAATTAAACACAAACAAAAATAAAAGAAAATAGTATGATCCATCAATCTAGATATAAAAACCTAAAATCAACTCAATTTTGCAGTTGAAGTATACCACTCCGGAAACAAAGAAACGACCTTGAAGCCCAACAATTCCAATAATCAAAACTGACAAACATATGCTGATATACATAAAAGCCCACCCATTCAATTGACAAACATATGCTGATATACATAAAAGCCCACCCATTCAATTGACAAACATATGCTGATATACATAAAAGCCCACCCATTCAATTGACAAACATATGCTGATATACATAAAAGCACAAAAGAACCCATGAAAAATAAGCTAAAATAAAATTTCAAGGCATGATGCGAATTCAAAGGCAAGGGGGGGATTGATTGAATAAAATTTCATTCAAGCATAAAAGCTGATATACATAAAAGCAAAAAAGAACCCATGAAAAACATATGACAAACATATGCTGATATACATAAAAGCCCACCCATTCAATTGACAAACATATGCTGATATACATAAAAGCCCACCCATTCAATTGACAAACATATGCTGATATACATAAAAGCCCACCCATTCAATTGACAAACATATGCTGATATACATAAAAGCCCACCCATTCAATTGACAAACATATGCTGATATACATAAAAGCCCACCCATTCAATTGACAAACATATGCTGATATACATAAAAGCACAAAAGAACCCATGAAAAATACGCAGTAAAATTTATAAGGATTAATGGATAGAACTATAGTATCCAGCAGCGTATCCACCTGATAACAAAGAACATCCACACCACAGAGGAGCAATAAGTCACAAAAAAAAAAATTGAACAAAACTCTACAACAACACATTTCAATTTTCTTTTTTTTTTCCCTTACAAAAAAACCCTAAAAAAAAAATCCCAAATTCTACAACAACAACAACAGATTTGACTTTTCTTTTTTTTGCCCCCTTAAAAAAATCCTTTTCAAAAAACTAATTCTACAACAACAGCAGATTTCAATTTGTAGTTATATACCTGTAGGTTGGAGTCGGTGGACAGAATCGGGCTGGTCGGAGAGAGAGAGCCGAGAGAAGACAGATCCGTCGACAGAAGAGAGTCCGGCGGGACTGAGAGGCGAGAAGCGAGTCAGGCGAGACTCGACTCGATCGTCGGATGGAGGGAGGCTCGGTCGGTGACAGCCTCGGTCAGGTAGAAGAGAAGGGTTGTAAGGGAAGGAGGAGTAGCGTAGCGAAGAGGGAGGGTGGGTATCGAAGAGGGAGGGTGGGTATCGAAGGGTTCGAAGGGTCTTCAATGGCTGTGGTGATGAGAGACACTATGACAGACAACGTGGGAGAGAGGGAGCTGAAGAGAACGTGGGAGAGAGGGAGAAATGAACTCAAACGGGTGGGAAATGTATCTCTGATTCATCTTGGCCGTTGATCTAAACACAGGACTCATCTTGGCCCTTAAAACCAAATGTATCTCACATACATTTTAAGATATTTTCAAAATCCCTCTTGCCTTATTATATAGATATATATATTTCTCAGAGTTTTGTTTGGTTAGTTTTCGGAAGAAAATTATGTTGAAATGTTAAGAATATTGGTATTTTGAGAGTGATTTGGGAAAAACCATCTTGTGTTGGAAATACTTGTTAAAAATTTGAAAAAAAAAAGAGATTAATAGTTGTATGGGTTATATCTACATCATTTCATGATTAGATAATCTATTTTGAGAAAAATAATGTTGAAATATCATCTCATCTTTGATTTTGGAATTTATTCTTGAGAAAAATAAATTGATGTTGATGAATATGGAGTATAATGTTAAGTTGAAATTATAGAGTTGTTTTGGGATTAAAAATTCTAAAAGTGTTATATTCATGATATTCTATGAAAGGTGATATGTTGATGATTAAGTTGTGTTCATTTTTGTGAAAATGAAAAATGTTAAGTTGTGGACTTTTGAACTCACAACCTTGAAAATGTTACTCTTGGGCATATTTCATAATTTTTGATGTAAATATCATGTTGATTAAGTAACTTTAGAAAAAGTTGTGTAATTGTTATTGGTAGAGAATTTGAGGAAAAAAATTAATTTTTTAAGTAGCTTGGCATGAAATATGGTTACGTTTGAGAGATAAGGCATGTGAAGTTATGTTTGGTATTATTAATTTGAAAAATATTTGAATATAATGAACTTACTAATTTGATGGATTAAATTAGTTTGGTTAATATTTTATATCATTTATGATTAAAAGTGTGCTATTGAGATTGTACCATAACTTTTAATGTAGTAAGATGGAAATGGTAATATTCAATAAGTATGAGATTTGGTGAAAATCATATTGGTTATCCTGGTTGAGGTGGAACAAAGTTGATTGAAAGTTTTGTGTGAGTCAAAACAATTAAGAAATTGATTATTAGTTTTACTAGTTGGAGTATGCTAATATGTTCTTTTTGTACCTCAAATTCATATATGAGATACTTGATTTGTAAATTGAGGGTTTGGTTAAATTGGGAGCTGATTACCTATAATCTTGCTATTAAATGTATTTTCTGTATATAAAATTGTATGTGAGTATTTGAAAGTGAGAAAGCCTCAATTTGTGAAAGATCCTAAATGTTAATGTTTTGGGAGTTGTTGGATCATTTGGAAAAGATTATGTTTGGTTTTAGGATTGTGGAGTTTGATGGAAAACTATGTAAGTTTTGAAAGTTTGGCATTAAAAAGTGAAATATGGATTGTTTCCAAGTGTTGGGAATCATGGGGAATTCCAAGTTATGGTTGTATGTTAGATTGTGTATTGAAAAATCTAAAAATCCCGGAGATATTGATTTGTGATTGTGTATCAATTTTAAGCAGTAAATAACAATCTCAATCAAACAATCAAGACAAATCGATACAACGATTTTACGTAGAAAAACCACAATTGAAGCACCTCCAATTGTGACAAAAAACCATGGGCAAAAGCCACAAAACAATCCACTAAGAAGACATAAAGGAATTACACAAGTGTAGTCTCAATTACCTAGCGAATCCATGCCCCGAATCGAACTGACCCCTATGTGCCTCTTCCAGCCCCATCTTCACCTCAGAATTGTTTTGCCCAACGTTGAATCCACAACGTCGATGTCGAATCCGCGACGATGAGCCACTCCGAAATCCACCACAGCTTCAGGCTCAAGTTCCACGAAACTCACCGAAGAATAACTCTCTCTTTCGTGAATAAAACAAACTAAATAAACCTTTTGATATAATCTACTCAGTTCATGATTAAACTCTCACAAACACCAAAGGAAACAAGCAAAAAAGCTCCAAATAAAAATCCTAATACCCAATAAGAAGATCTGGAAGCCGTAACCCTAAAATTTGATAGAACCACATATTTGTAGAAAACAGATTCCACGATCTCCGCTGAAGCGTAGGAATGGCCACTCGAGCGAACTTATTAAAACACGTATGACTAAACAGGGTCTACGCTCGAGCACAGGAATGGCTGCTCGAGTGAAAAAAAAAACAACTCCCAGTACTTTTGGAGGCGAGTGAAACTTTTGAAAGGTCGCTATCTCCGCTCGAGCACAGGAATGGCCACTTGAGCGGTCAAACAACTTCGATTGCAATTTTGCTTTTGGCTTCAGGGGCGCTGCCCCTCAATCTCGCCTAGGCACTACCCTGGACCCGCCAAAGAGCTCTGCCCCCTGGACCCCCGCAAGCTGACCGGGAAACTCTATCCCTGACATAGTCAGCGAAGTGGCAAACATGAAAGAATTAACTTCTGAAACTTCTCTAAAAGGCACAATTCGGGTTAGATTCACATCTAAAACTCATAGCCTCACTGAAATAAAAGAATGAATAAAATTACAACTGAAAACAGTTTTGCCAAACGAGTTTGCCAAGAATAAAATCCTAACAATCTCCTCATTTGGCAATGCCATGGCAAAACACACCTAACAATAAAATCCTAATCACCCCAACCCATTACAGCCAATAAAAGCACACTTCTTTCTCAAATTCATGATCTGCAAAATAGCTATCAGTGCCACAATCTCCAAAACAACTATTAGTATCACAAGAATATAAGAAAAAACAATAGACATAGACATACGCAAGATTATCTTGAAGCAAGATATGGAAAGATGTAAATTGGAGATTTTAAGAACATGTCGCATGAATAAATGAAAATCCTAAGACACATGCACCCTCAAAAGCAGCATGCAAGAAGGAAACAATAAAGAAGCAGTGCATAGCAACATGCAAAACACCTAAAGCCTATCTCCCTTACCAAACAAATCAATGTAAGTTCATGCTAACAAACCTTTGCAATGATAAACCAAACTCCCCCTCACTAAAAGCAACCACAAACACAGAAAACAATGAGCGAGAAGAAAAATAATATGGTAGAGCAAGTAAGGAATTTCAGATTAGTACCATAAAAACACACAAGAATATCCAAGAAACACAATTACTTGAAAACACAATGTGCACAGCCTCTAGAAGATTCCTCATAAAACAAAGTGATGCATTATGTGAAAAGCATAGATCCCATGATAAAAGTGTGTGTATTACTCTTGGAGTTCGACAAACACAAGATTCAAATCCTAGTAGTGATCTGAAAGCTGGACCTCTGGAAAGAGAATCTAAGCACAACTAAGGAAAGTCAAACCATTAGGAATCAAGGGGTATTTGTTGAGTAAAAAGCGAAGGCTCCCCTCAGTCAATGAATCTTTTTTTTTTCTTTCTTTTGTACATTTTCTCTTTTCTTTCTTTTGCACATTTTTTTTCTTTTTATTTTGCACATTTTTTTCTTTTCTTTTGCACTCATTGGAAGCTCTCACGCTCAAGAGTATGGAAACTGAACCAAGGAAGCATGGATACAATAAGGATAGCCTGGTTTCTGACTCTAAGGTAGCCTTTGCCTCATGGCTGGACTATAAAGAACAGAGGGGAAAACCGTGGAGATGCAAAAAGATAGAAGGTTATTAAGAGACTCAACATCACCCATGATGTGCTAGTATAGGTCAATTCCTCTAGAAAGTCAAAAGTCACGCTGCTAGAAGTCCATAGAGCAAAAAGATCATGAAGGCGGAAGATTATGATATTTGCTAATCCAAGAGTGTGTACAGAATGTGACATACTAATCAAAGTACACACTCTCCAAAATGAGTAAAGACCACAGAAAATACACACATATTAACATGCGATGGATATTCTCATCAATTCCAATATGCCACAAGAACTTCTTCAAAATTTTAAGCTAGCAAAACCATACTAAGAAAATCTTTTTTGATATTTTTTTTTTTGGAAAACAAAGAAAGACATAAAATGAAAAAGCGCACACTAAATGATACCACACATTAAATGACCCAAAAAGAAAAAAAAAAAAAACATAAACCCAAAAACACAATAAACAAATTAACACAAGTCAAGTTTTCTCACCCAAATCGCTTTAGTATGAACAAAGTTATGAATTGTGGTTCATGGGTGGTGTCTTGACGTTGTGATTCCCTTCCCCTCCAATGGGAACCCGTCTCAATTTGGTTTCCAACTTCCTATACCTAGGACGAGGCAAATGCAAACTCGCTCCAAGTTTGGTCTCAAGCAAATCAAAATAGCAAGGTCTATTATAACCCTTAACCTCATTACGACCAATGAAGTGTCTTCTGCCCCACGGGATGTTGGAATTTCTTCCATTTCTATTAGGCACTCTCCCATGCAACTTATAACAATAAGGGCGAATATGACCATACATACCACAATGATGACAAATAAAAATAGGGTGTACCTTCTTTTCTTTGGCTTTACCAACTCTAGGAAGATTGAGAAGTCCATCCTTATGTTGAATTTTTTGTTCTCCCTTTCCTTGAGTTTTTGGCTCAGGAGATGTAGATGCACTCCATTTTTTTGCATTTGTTAGCACAAAAGCCAATGCCACTCTTGTCATAACACATTTGTTGAGACCCAATGATATTGTCCAATGTCTTTGATCCTTTGTTCCAAAAACCAATGGTAGCCATAGCACACTTGAGCTCTTTCTCTTTCTTGATCATTAGTTCTTCCAAGGCAACTTGAGACATCTCGAGAGTTTCAGTCTTTTCTTCATACATTGTATAGATTTGTTGTAGCTCATTCCTCTCTGTCTCACAAGTCAAGAGTTTTGCACAAAGAGCTAGTCGATCATTGGAAATCATAAAGGTATTATCCCTAGCCTCGGAAATCTCCTTCTTTAATTTGACATTCTCACTTTCATAGGCTTTAGGATTGATAGTGAGTTTGTTATTTAAATAAGATAAGCTAAAAGATTCCTTATACAACTTTTCATAAGCTTGTTGAAGCTCTTCATCATCATTCCCCAAGGATTCATCATTAGTGATATTCTCGACTGGTCTCTTTGAACACTCATTCTCAACCGGTCTCTTCAGATACTTTATTTGTCCTTCAGTTTTGAAAACAGCCATGAAAGTAAGAAATTGTTCATGCCCCTCTTCGCCTTGTGCTTCGTTGTCACTTTCATCTTTATCAGACTCTGATTCATCATCCCACGTGATAGCGAAGGCTTTCTTATTCCTCAAATGAGTAGGGCATTCTTGAGCAAAGTAGCCAAATCCTTGGCATTCATAGCATTGGACTCTTTTAGAGTTTCCTTGTATCTTTCCTTTCTTCTTTTGGTTATAGAATTAATTTTGAAACTATCTTTGCCTTTGAATTTATGAGTTGATTCCAAAAGATTAGGATTCTTTTGCAAAAAAGATTTTTTAAATTGTTTTACGAAAGCATCCGTAATCTTGGAATCAATCTCACCATCCTTATCAGAATCCTTTCCAACTCTATGAGCACTACTAAAAGCAATATCATCTTTTTGTTTCTTTTTGAAATTCATATGTGCCTCCTGAGTTTGGAGATTTCCAACCAAATGATCCAGCTTGAGGTTGTCAACATCTTGAGCCTCCTCAATAGCCGTAACTTTTGCTTGGAACCGATCGGGCAAGGACCTCAAAATTTTCCCACAATCTTGGATTCTGGTATTTTTTTCCCCTAAATTGAAGCTGGAAATTGCAGTGTCACTCAAATTTGCATAAAATTCATCAAAGGTCTCACTATTTTTCATTGAAAGATTTTCAAAACTAGACGTGAGCCTTTGAAGTTTTGAGCATTTAACAGAAGGAGTGCCCTCATGAATAGTTTGTAAGATATCCCAAGCCTCTTTTGCGACTTCACAATTGCAAATACGACTAAAGTCTTTTGGTGTGACAGCACAAAAGAGAGAATTGATAGCTTTACTATTCCAGCTACTATTTTGGTAATCAGTTATGTCCCAGTTTGGGAAAAGTTACTCCATCAATGGTAATCGTCGGTTCGGTCCACCCATACATGACAGACTACCAAACTTTTCATCAATAGATTTTAAAAATGATCTTATCCAAGCTTTCCAAAAAGAATAATTAGATCCGTCAAGTAGGGGTGGTCGAACCATAGAATTTTCTTCACGAATTGAATCCATTATCACAAATCAAACAAGATCTCACAATAATAGTTTTAAAATAAATAGAGCGACCTGCTCTGATACCAATTGAAAAATCTAAAAATCTCGGAGATATTGATTTGTGATTATGTATCAATTTTAAGCAGTAAATAACAATATCAATCAAACAATTAAGATTTTACGTGGCAAAATCAAAATTGGAGTACCTCCAATTGTGATAAAAAAAACCACAGGCAAAAGTCACAAAACAATCCACTAAGAAGACATAAAGGAATTGCACAAGTGTACTCTCAATTACCTAGCGAATCCACACCCCGAATCGAACCGACCCCTATGTGCCTCTTCCCACCCCGTCTTCACCTCAGAACTGTTTTTCCCAACGTTGAATCCACAACACCGATGTTAAATCCACAGCGATGAGTCACTTCAGAATCCACCAAAGCTTCAGGCTCAAGTTCCATGGAACCCACCGAAGAACAACTCTATCTTTTGTGAATAAAACAAACTAAATAAATCCTTTGATATAATCCACTAAATTCATGATTAAACTCTCACAAATATCAAAGGAAACAAGCAAAGAAGCTCCAAATGAAAAACCTTATGCCCAAGACGAAGATCTGGAAGCCGTAATCCTAAAATCTTATAAAACCGCATATTTATAAAAAATAGATCTGCGATCTCCGCTTGATCGTAGGAATGGCCGCTCCAGCAGACTTAGTAAAACGCGAATGACAAAATAAGGTCTTCGCTTGAGCGTAGGAATGACCGTTCGAGAAAAAAAAAATAACTCCCAGTATTTTTGCAGGCATGTGAAACTTCTAAAAGGTCACGATCTTCGCTCGAGCGTAGGAATGGCTGCTCAAGCGGCCAAACAACTTCGGCTGTAATTTTGCTTTTGGCTTCAGGGGCATAGTCAGTGAAGTGGCAAACATAAAAGAATTAACTTCTGAAACTTCTTTGCAAGGAACAATTCAAGTTGGATTCGCATCTAAAACTCATAGCCTCACTGAAATAAAAGAACGAATAAAATTACAACTGAAAGGAGTTTTGTCAAATGAGATTGCCAACAATAAAAACCTAACATGTATCCATGTTGTTATCTTTTAATTAATGCATTAGAGATAACTGTTTTGGCTATGGGTGGAGGATAGTATTGATTGTTGTAGAAATTGCATAAGGATTAGGTAAATTGAAACTAATCACTTATCGGTTATCATTGAATATGATTGTGTTTTAATACATTGTATATGTATGATATTTGGGAGGGGAAAGGGGATGTACTCCATGTTTGGGAGAAGAAAGGGGTTGAACTCTAGTAAATTAAGTTGGCCTGTGTGTCCAGGGTGAAAGTCCTGAAAACTGCGCGTATACATGGGTACCGATTCCCACGGACAAAATTTTCATAAAATGGCAAATAGATGTGTTTGTATGATAACTATATTGGTTAGAGACCCACTGAGTTGTATCGTCAGTTTGGTTGTGTAACTCGGCTTTTTCGTACCCCCTTTCGAAAGCTCGAAAAGAAAATCCCAACAGTTCAAACTCTCGTGGTTCTGAATGTAATCTCACAAGTGCAATGTGAAACTGATAAACACCAAAGAGTCCAAATCTGGCAAATCGTTTTGGAAAATTGATTTTTGAATCAAAAGTGGCAAAAATGGACTGCTTTGCCAGATACAAAGTCGCCACCTAAATATTTTATTTTTGGAGAAATTTAGGAAATCCATGACTCGTGCCAAAGGCCACGTGTCCGTCATCATGAAAGTTGCCTTGGCTCGGGAACTTAGGTACGAGAGGGGAAGGTCATGAATTGAGCACCCCCGTTAGCCCGATCAAAGATCGGCCTCTACTAATCTTGATATGAGATTTTATAAACATTATGTGTTCGTATTCCGGTTATTAAACTAGCTAACATTACTATGTGAAGCGCACAAGCAAGTATAGGCTAGTTTGCAAGACTTGGAACAATTCAATTCATGTTTGTTTGCGAAAATAGTTTGAATTTGCCACCTCAAGTGGGATTAAAGTTTGCAGATTTGCCACCAAACATAGTGGGCTTAAAACATGATTTGCCACTCAACAAAGTGGGCTTAAAACATACATTTGTTGAACTGTTCCAATTCAAACAACGAGTCTTCATCCACAGGCATTCAAACAGTTTAACATTTAAGCACATAGCCTCATAGCAAAAATGCTATACATGGAAACAATCGCACTCGTGCAATTATGCTAAAATACTAAAAACTTACCTAGTACTCTGTAGACACCCCATTTTTGACTGACCGTCTCTCAAGACTTGGACATCACCGTTTGAACACTCGGTGATCATCCATGTTTGTGTTCGTTTGGAGTTCCCGGAGGTCTCGGCTACGCGCCTTGCCTCAGAATCTCCGAACTCGACCGTTTAGAGTCTGGTTTTGCACCAAACACTTGCATCTTGCCTTTGAGAGGCAGGGTAGGGCTTGTAGACCATGCCACCACCACAGGCAGTGGCTAGAGGCCACCGGCTGGTTTTTTGCTGTCACCGGCAATTTATATTGCCGGTCGGCACTCTTTAGTGCCGGTCGACACTCTTTTGGCCAAAATGGCATTTTTGGCCGGCCGACTACTGTGCATCTGCTTTTGCAGATATTTTAAGACAGCTATCTTTGCTTTTGCTCCCCTCCATACACATGTATGGAGGATCTCCCTCTTATGAAGCTTGTCTTGTAAGCTTTACAAGACAAAACCTTCTATAAAGAGAGGGGCTTCTTTCTTGTTGCTAAGGTTAGAGAGGTTAGAGACTTTAGACATTTTAGAGAGGGAAAACACAGACCAAGCTCTGGTTTTAGGGTTTGAGTTACATATACATCCTATCTCTATATTACTCTTGTGTGTGTTTTAGTCCATACTATTGCACACAAGCACCTAGTATTTCACCTTCCTCTTGAAACTGAGGTTCTAAGGGACTGATTTTGGTGTTTTGGTGTTTGGATTCAAGCCAAGGAGGGCCATTGTAGCATCTTTGTTGAAGAGTGTTCAAGGGTAAGAACTCGCCCCTTTTTACCCCATTTTTGCATTGTATTTCTACCTATCTTAAATTCGTTTTTGAGCTTAGTGTATAATACAAAAAGTTCTGTTTTTAACCCTCTTCGTTGTTTGTTAAGAGTGTTTTGTGGTTTGGGTAAGTTTGAACACCCTTAGGCCTTGAAAGGCCTCATTTTGTGCCCTTTTGTGTGAACTCCGGATTTTGGTGTCGGGGTCTCTTCACCACTGAAATCTTGAGGATTTCAGTGGTGAAGGTGATGCCTTGAAGTCCAAGAAGGAGAGGGTCACCCCCTCTCCTTGTTGTCCTTGAAAGGGCATGTTTGGCCTCTTGAGGGAGCCTATGTTTGAGTGTGTGTTGAGCATGTATAAGGACTGTTTTTCATGCTTATATTCCATAAATATAACATGATTTTAAAATTGGCTTTGGTACCCATGCATCCTTAGCATAGTTGCCATGTAATGCCTTGTGATCCCTTAACATGTCCTAGGTTGTGTGCCTTTGTTCTAGCATGTTTTAGGCTTACATTTGTGAAGATTTGTGCTTAATCTTGACATGTTTTAGGTCTGTCCATAAGTGTTTGGGTCGGATTTGGCATGCTTAGTATAGCTCCTTTATATTCGGGCTTGTGGCCTCAAGTATGCGGATGTGTAGTATGCGTTGCTTTCATCGTTTCGGTGGTTTGGAACCACCCTCACATGTTATTTCAGTCCTTTTAGCATGGCCTAAATGTTTGCATTTTGGTGGCCCTTTTGTTGCTCAAGAGTTGATGCTCCATGCTTCATATTTGTGCCATGTTGTATACCTCTAGGATTAGGTTACTTTGGATGCCATCTAAGTGATTCTTGAGGCTTGTTTTTGCATGATTTGGGACTGTTTTGGTTCAACTTGGTCACTTGCTTCATGAGTCATATGATCATGCTTTAGGTCCTTGGCCTCGTTGCATGTATAACTTGCATGAGTAGGTTAATTTGGCATTCATTTCCTACTTGTTTCAAGGCTTACGATGCATGCTAATTAGTCCATGATTGCCCTTTCAAGTGTGCTTGAGGGTTGTCTAATCTGTGCCTAAGTGTTGGCCTTTCAACATGTGTATGTGTGCATGTGTATTTGGCCCTCATCATAGCACTTTGGCCCTTGTTTAGGCCTTATTAGAGCTGCCTAAACCATGCCTAAGTCCATCTTGCCATTAGTTGCATTGCCTCATGTTTGCTTGTATGCTTGCAATAATTTTTGCCATGCCATGTTGTATCCTTAGCTTGCATGCCTAGGTTGCATTGCATCTTGCATACTGCCTTGTTCCTTGACTTGGTGATAGGAATTGGCCTTAGTTTGTTTGGTGGTTTGCATTTCATTTGACATGAAAATTGCACACTTGATTCTTTGGGCCATCATGCATGGAAATACGTGATTGGTGGTCCGAGAATCGAAGGCACATGCCCCTTTGAGTCATTACCATGATACGGGACATGATTGGTGCATATATGCTTGAATTGTGCTGCCATGCTTTGCCTTGCCCTTGTTGCTGTGAGTTGCAGGTTTGCAGGCTTCTTTGTCCGACCAGCAGTACTTTCTCTGCCGATAGCTTCATTCTGTGCCGGTGGCCACATCCCACTGCCGGTGGTGATCCATCCAGCGGTGATGTCTCCCAGCATCCAAGGATGCAGTCCTGAGGTTTTGGTAGCTTCCAGAGGAGTGAAGGAAGGAAAACAGAGGCAGCCTATGCATGGCGGTGCGCTTCCCGAGGCGGTTTTACTATTTTCCTAGATTAATTAATTTGCTTAGTTGATAGGCAATTTGTAATATTTAATTAGCTTGCGTAGTTAATTATTTGTATTATTCATTTGGTCCTCCGAGTGAGGGCAAAATCTGTGAATAAGTGTGTGTGATAGTGGTGTGTATGTCTTCCAATCCCCACTTCTTTCTTCCCTTTTATTTACCTGCTTCGCGTGGGACCTCGCGCTACAGTTGGATACTCGATTTGTGTCACGGTTCTAAATCTGAACCAAAGAGTCCAAATCTGGCAAATCGTTTTGAGAAACAGATTTTTGAAAAAGTAGCGCCAAACATGGACTGCTTTTGCCAGATACAGAGTCGCCACCTAAATATTTTAAAATGGGGGAATTTAGGAAACCCTGACTCGGTGCCGAAGGCCACATGTCCGTCATCACCGGAGTTGTCTCGGCTCGGGAGCTTGGGACGATCGGGGAAGGTCAGCTATGAGCACCCCCTTTCGCCCGGTTCCGAAGACCGGCCTCTACTACCGTGATATCTGATTTTGAAAACTTTATGTGTTCTTATTCCGGTTATTAGCCTAGAATTACTATGTTATGCGCCACAGCAAACAAGTATAGACTAGATTGCCAATTTGGAAATAAACATTGCATATCCGTTTGGTTTGAAAATGCTTTGGAATTTGCTACTCGCAAGTAGGCTAAAATACGGATTTCAACGAGTTTTTCCAACTCAAACAATCCGGCCTTCACCCACAGGCATTCAAAACAGTTTAACACATAAGCATCTAGCCACATGTTAAGCATCGCTTGTATGGCAAATTCACACTTCATGCGATATTGCTAAGCAAAAATACTTACATCGTACTTCCGTGCCAAAACAGTAAAATAGTTAGCAAACATGTATGTCCTAGTTTCATGTTAAAAGTGGCTAATGATCACCAATTGCAAAATGTCGGCTAAGAATAGGCTCGGCTATCCTAAACATGTCATGTGAAAAATGCACAATTATCACGTATTCAGTTTGAAAATTGAAAGTAATTGATGCAATTAGTGTAATGTACCGAGCCTAATGCATGTAATACAAAAATGCATGGATGCACACATGCATAGCATAAGGTAATGCTAAATTAGACGTGACCTTAATCTAACCATCAAAGCAGCGTAAGTAAAAGGAAAAAGAAGTGGGGGTTGGAAGACATTCCACACACCCACAACACACTTATTACAGATTTGCCCTCGCTCGGAGGGACCAAATAAATATTACAAATTAACTAACTACGCAAGCTAATTAATATTACAAATACAACTTAATTTAATTAACAAATTATAATTAAATAATTAGAGCAGGAAAGCGTCTCGGGAAACGCGCCACCATGCGCAAGCTGCCTCTGATTTCCCCCTTTCCTCCTTGGAGGTTGTCAAAAACCTCAGGACTACATCCTTGGACAGAGGGGATCACCACCGCGCTAGAATGAAACTTCCACCGCAGTGTGTATGGCCATCGGCACAAAATAGGCCTGTCGGCAGAGAAAAATGTGCCGTCGCACATTAAC